>CATIWR010373894.1:0-24939 GCA_949677035.1 Omphalea diandra
CATGTATGAAGAAATACAATCACTTCATAAGAACCAGACTTGGGAACTTGCTAGTCTCCCAAAGGGAAAGAAAACAATTGGATGCAAATGGGTTTTTGCAAAGAAAGAAGGATTTTCTGGTCAAAATGATGTTTGTTACAAAGCAAGATTGGCGGCTAAAGGCTACGATCAGATGGAGGGAATTGATTATCATGAGGTATTTTCTCTAATTATGAAACATTCCTCCATTAGAATTTTGTTGGCTTTGGTAGCACAGTTGGATTTAGAACTAATTCAATTGGATGCAAAAACTGTATTTTTACATAGAGACTTAGAAGAGGAAATCTACATGACTCAGCCAGAAGGGTTCAAGGTTGCTGGAAAAGAAAATTTGGTGTGTAAACTTGAGAAATCTCTGTACGGGTTGCAACAATCTTCGAGGTAATGGTACAAAAGATTTGACAAGTTTATGATAAAATAGAGGTACACCAGGAGCAAATACGATCATTGTATGTATTTGCGCAAGCTACAAGACATATCCTTCATATATCTTTTTCTTTATGTTGATGATATGCTGATAGCTTTAAAAAGTCAAACAGAAATTGAGAAATTGAAGACTCAGTTGAGAAAGGAGTTTGAAATGAAAGATTTAGGCGAAGCAAAAAAGATTCTTGGTATGGAGATTATCAGAGAGAGAAAATCGAGGAGGCTTTGTCTGACTCAGAAACAATATTTGAGAAAGGTACTATAACGTTTTGGGATGAATGAAAATGCAAAACCTGTTAGTACTCTGCTTCCTTCTCATTTTAAGTTGAATGCCTCTATGTCACCGAAGAATGATGCAGAACGGGAGTACATGTCAAAAGTATCGTATGCAAGTGTTGTTAGTAGCTTGATGTATGTTATGGTCTATACAAGGCCCGACATTTCACAAGCAGTTGGAGTTGTGAGTAGGTATATGCATGATCCAAAATATGAGCATTGGCAAGCTGTGAAATAGATTCTACGGTACATTAAAAATATTGTGGATTTTGAATTGATATTTGAGCAGAAAAGCAGTCAGTGTCTAGTCGGATATTGTGATTCAAATCATGTTGGTGATATGGATAAACGTCGATCAACTATTGGTTATGTATTTACTCTTGCAAAGACACCAGTTAGTTGGAAGTCTACTTTACAGTCAACAGTTACTCTGTCTACTACAAAAACAGAGTACATGGCAATCACAGAAGCTGTAAAGGAAGCAATTTGGTTTCAAGGTTTGCTTGGTGAACTGGGAATTGAGCAGAAATACGTCAAAATACGTTGTGATAGTCAGAGTGCTATCCAGTTAGCAAAGAATCAAGTTTATCATGCAAGGACGAAGCACATCGATGTTCGATATCACTTTGTGAGAGAGATTTTAGAAGAAGGTGAAGTTAGAATCCAGAAAATTCATACCACTGAGAATCTTTCTGACATGATGACAAAAGTTGTCACTGCAGTCAAGTTCCAATTTTGTTTTGGACTTGATCAATATTGATAAAGTTTGATGTTGAATTTGGAGATACTATCAAAAGCTGTTTGAGGAGAGATTAAAGATATTGAAATTCACCAAAGTGGAGATTTGTTGATTATGTTGGCTCACTTCGATATCCCATATCGGAGAAATAACAAAGAGAATGAAGGTGTTTTGTTATAAATAGAGTCATATCTCACATCGGATAAATAACAAAGGGAATGAAGGTTTTTTTTGTTATAAATAGCGCCTTAATTTTTTTAGTTTAATCATCCCAAAATTGTCTACTCATCTCTTAGGCAATTTTCAATATTTCTCCCTCTTTTGTAATATTTCACTTTGTAGTCTTTTTCTTAGTGAAATATAATTTTGGTAATGTCCGAAAACATAGGCATAATTGGTCGAACCTCGTTAAATTCTGGTGTTATTATTTTGTCTTTATTTTTCAATAGCTATTTTGTAGGATATAATTATAGTGATATATTGTGCTGTTAAATTACTATTAGGGTGATTTTGTCTAAAGAGGTTGGGTTTTAAGTGGGACCACTTGTGACCCCTCCAATCTTTCCTAGAAATCAACTATAGTATGATTTTTCAGTACAATCTTTCATTCTGTATTCACCTATAAATTGATTAGGTGAATTTAGTAGGTGGAATATTACCCTTATTCCACAACAGAGGGCACTGAAGAGTTCCCATTAAACAGGATGTTAACTTAGCAATAAGGAAATTTGAAAACTGAAATTGTTGTTCTTTCTTAATTAGAATGGGAACCTAGAACCACAGTTAAACTAAGCTATATACAACCTAAAGACACTCGTATATATACAACTTAAAGACAATCGTTCTTTCTTAATTAGATATACATTATAACCACAAATTAATAAAATGCTATAAAGAACTATACTTGTAGAAAAGAAAGTCTGCAACTATGCATTCAGTAAAATTAACGAAAGAGGAGATTCTCAAACTTTCAACAATGGTGTGTGGCGCTTTCTAACCTGCAAATGATTTCAAAATTACCATTAAAAGCATGTAATATTGAAATAAATATGTTATTTGGAAGAGAAAGATGAGGAAGGGAAAAAAAGGTATAAATAGAAAAAGAAGAATTTGTCAAAACAATGTAAAGGCCATCTAAAATCATGTACAAAATTTCAATGAAAACATTCTATCCTCTTACAACATAAACTAGCGTGAATCTCATATAGAATACGAAACAGTTTCACTATATATACGAGATTTCAAGGGAAAAGGCCCAAGTAGGAAACAAAAAGAAAAAGATTGCTTAAGGAAATTAGAAAATATACAACTCAGTCCCTTCTAATTGCTAGGAAAGTGATATCACAGAAGAATTATACATAAAACAACACCAGAAGTTCATCTCATATTATCCTTCATTTGTGTAGCACCCCAATTAGCAACAATATTTGTTAGTGTAATATTTTGAAAACAGAAAAATGGCTCATACGCTCAAAAGAATGAGAGAACTAATAGATCATGAACAAACATAACAGAATAAAAACTTAAATATCAGAGAAATGATTGTACTGAAAATAATCAGTGTGACAAAAGATATCGAATAAACTTCATGCGGTTGTGAGCTTTCAAAATATAGAAGAATTTAACACATACCACGTATTTTTAACCATGTTGTTCAGCATATGCCTTTACCGCCTCTTCACTGTCAAAACTGAGTTCGCCATCACTAACATGGGCATATGGGTCCTTAGTGGATGTCTAACCCATTAGCAGATTTTCCCACTTGCATAGATATCAGGGGAAGATGGATAAATATTAATCACATGTTTAGGGTAGAATCATAACATTATCAAAAGGGATATAAAGTATAGAAGCTATTCTAAAGAACGCACATAACAAATTACTAAAGAGCATTCAAGAGAAAAGAAATTTAGTTCATAATCAACAACAGTACAACACTTTTATCCAAAACTAAGAATGAACAAATTAAGAAAAACTTAAGATCAAAATAATCATACATAATGGAAATAAATTAAGAAAAACATTCAAGGAGCATACGATTAATGTCAAATATTCTAACTGATCTCCAAATTTGTACTAGATAACTATCTATATAAGGCAAAGATAGAAAATATTAACAGGCCAGATAGCTATCTATTCAATCCCACGGCGTAAAAAAGAAAAATCTAACACACCGACATATAATTGGACCACCATTACACACAAATACAAATGTAAGCATCCAAATCAATTTTATTCTTGTCAATGTTTAATAATATTGAAATTGTATCCAAGCCTATGAGATTAATCCCCAGTGAGAGTCAAATCAAGAATGGCAATAACAACAACAAAATGTTAATCAATATAAAACCATAAAACTATTACAAAAAAAAAATAATAATAACTGCGAACTGATTCAACATCATATATAGAACATTCTCATTTCAAGCTAACAAAGCTTATAATCAATTAAGAAGATCCATTTAATCTTGCACCATGAATATCGATAAAACCAACAAAAAAAATATAAGAAGCCCATAAATGATAAAAGTAAAAATAATAAATTCGAGATTTGTTAACCTTCTTAAGTGCAATAGCAAAGCGTTTACTATCGAGCTTTGCAAGCATGGAATCAAGCTAGTCACTAGCACACCTAAAAGCACGAGTCTGCAAGGGAATGGGCATATCAGAAGCTCTAACACTAACAGTAAGCCGATCATATTGTTTTTGAGCAACTTATAAATTAATGGGCTATCCAAAGAGTAAAGCAACATGTACCCATAAGAATTACTTATTGTAATTACATGAATCTTGTGAAACACTAGGCAAATAAAATCAGATCTTGATAGAAGCCCCTCATTCCACCAATCAACTAAGATGAGAAGAGATTTGTTGGTGGATTATCAACGCTTAGAGAAGATTAAAATTTTTCACAAGTAACCCTTTAATTCTAATCATGTAACTCGAATTCTAAGACATTAGTTCTAGGTCTTGTGCATTGAGAAGAGCATAAAGAAGCTCCGATGGAGAGAAGAACAAAGTCCAATTTCCAGTCGTCATTCATCTTGTACTATCCTCCACTCAATTACCTTTCTACCTTATTATCTTTTTATTACATAATCTTCACCGCCTTCGACCTATATCACTTTTACACTGTTTGGGATAGCTAGTCACTATCCCAAGGATTTTTATTTTTTTTTATCAGATTTCCTTAACTTTTTTTGCTTTTAAGTTTTAAATTAACTTAGATTCGACTTATTCCTTTTTTAGGTGGATTTAATCCTTGTTCTTAACTTGTAATTTTTTTAGTTCTGAGATTTAATATCAAGAACTTTGTGTTTCTTTCTGAAAATTTAGGTTCAAACTTGTTATTTTCCGTGCATGTTACTTTCATATTCTTTATTTTTGTATGCTGTGTTTGGACTCCAATGAGTTTTTCTTTGATGAGCCTTTCTTTTGCTTTGTGATTTTCCCTTGTGTTTGTGTCACTCTCTTTACACCTTTCAGCCTTTTCATCATCTCTTATCTTCTAGTTTTTTTTTTGTTCGTTTCCTTTTTCGGTGTTTGCAGTCTCTTTCACACTTTATTTTGTATTTGGGTTCTTTTTTTTTTTTTTTTTTTTTTTCCCGTCTCCTTTGAGTTTTGGCCTGAAAGGTTATTTGCGCTTTCTTTATTTTTCCTGCATCTTAACCTAACTTCTCCACCAGGTTCATCACACTCTATTCAGCCTTCACTCACCTCCACCATTATTCGTGCTTTTGTTTTCCTTTGCGTTCTTCTCCCAAACAGCTTACTTCCCTTTCACCAAATCAGGCCTCCAATATCCTCAAGTCTAAAGGAGCTTAATGCTACCGGAGCACTTTTTTGCTACACCATCGTTAGAGGGCATCGTTGTTTGACTTAGAAGTAAGATGTTGTAATTCTATTACCTAAACAAGGCTCGGATTCGAACTCCTGTGAAATTATAAATTCCAAGGAGCGTTTCACTTTCCTTCTTTCCTTGCTTTTCAGTGAGATAAGACTAACTCATCTCTTTAATTGGAAAAAGGGAAAGGACTGGAAACAATATGGTTATTTAGCAATAATTCATTAAATATACAGACAAATTTTCATAAATAAGATTCGGAAACTAGCGTTCGCTCCTAAATAACCTAAATATTACAAATATAATGCAACGTTTCCAAACTAGCATCCGTAAAAAAGTCATGTACCCAATTGTTTTGTTAAAAAATATATATCAGATTTAATACTTTCAAAAGGACACTGGAGTTATTAGATTAAGAGATTTATCGCCTAAATACAATCCAAAATATTAAAAAAATTTTAAACAAAGGGAGCTCCAAAAGCCATTAAACTAAGCCAACAAAGTACAATTCAATCACATTTAATTTATAGAGAAAGCATACTTATTTCAGGAAATAGAAGACAATAAAAGGCATATACAAATTAGAAATACAAACAACTAAATTGAATCATAATTTTGATGGGCTAACTAATAGTAATCTTTGCTTGTGCTAATTGATGGAGACATAGAGTTGAAGAAAAGACACTTCTGAAAAAGGGGGAAAACATTATAATTAACATTAACATTAAAATTTTGGACTCAGTAACATAGGAGTGACATTAATCAGTTCAATTTTCTCTAAGCTTCTGTTATTGTTTTATTATTTGCTTTTGAGCTGCCAAACATATATAATTTCATATAATTCAAATCTAAATTCTTCCCTAAAACCCTTGCTGGAAGGTAGAAATTAACTTTACACTCTATGTGACATAAAAGGCAATAGGAGTATATTTTGCATTGAGGTTTGGCTGTAGATATGTAGGTAATAGAAATTGGAAACTGATATAAGATATGCAACTTGAATTTTGAACAAAGGATGAGAAGCTAATCACGCTAATTTCGCTTATACAGATGGATGATTGTTATCTTTCAACACATTCACACCCTGATTAAGTTATGTTTTAAATAAATAACCATTAATTATAAACCATTAGAGAGTGATGATTGTTCATGCTTGATTCAAAGTGTTTCTTTCTCAAAATGCCAATATCATATTGCATGGCAAAAGCTCCAACGCTACCCTCTCTTTTCTTGTTTAATTTTGCTTCCTAATCCTACTCTTTAGAAACTCTAGAAGTACAATTAATTAATTTCCTATTCTCAGTATCAAATCTATATATATATAAACCAGTTCTAAATGACATAATAACTTGCAATCTTTTCTACCTCATTAAAGGACTAGAATCAAAGGGGTTAGCACACTTCCCTTGTAGAGGTGATATATCGGGTAATTTTTTATTTTATATATATATATATATATATATCTGGTAAGTGATCTGGAGGCTAAGGGTGGATTTACCTCTAGTAAAGAACATAGGTGATCAATGTACATCCCCAATTTTAGGTGAGATTAGAGAAGGCATATACAATCAATGATACGACAAACTCTAAGCTAGCTTTTCTCTGTTACCATCATGCATTATTTAAGTTTAATCCTGCATATGCATTTAGACCTTTTTTTTTCTCCACGACAATAATTAAATCTTTTTAAATACAACATTTCTCCTAGTAATTGTGATTAAAACAAAAAGTCACTTTCTCCTACATCTTGAGCTATTATTGTTCGTCATGAAAAGGAAGAGCTGAAATTTAATAACCTTGATTTTTAGTATAGAAACTTAAGCATGGAATGAACGATGCTATAATATACAAACAATTCACTAGGCTTTTCAATTGTTGTGTTCAAGCAAAAATAAACCACCTGTTCATGACATGACTTCCAGGTGACTATCCTTAGAATAAGTCCCAGAAAATAAATAGAAAACCTAAATGGTTGAATTAGCTCCTTGTATCAATATTATTTCCCCATCCATGACTGGTAGTTTAGGAGATTGATCTAGTGTTCTTGCATTCTTGCCCAGTTACTACACCTGAAAAGTGACTCTTATTCTTCATTTAAGAGTTAAAACATAATTATTAGGAGAACCCATGACTCTTCTAGTCTTACCATTTCCTTCCTCCTATATGTATGTGTGTGTTGTGAGTTGTGACACAGAGAGAGAGAGAGAGATTGGAAGTATATATACGAAGTTTGGTGGGTTATATATACCTTAAGAAAACCCTAGCAGTCAGAGTGATGGATGGTTCTGTGCTGCAAAGAAAACCCATGAAAGATCCATGCCAGTAGTCTCCAGTTGTAAATCATCTCACCAACAAGAAGAGCTAGCCATTCAGCATTAGCCATACACATAGTACACAAGAAACAGAAATTGAGACATGAAATAAATTTAACCAACCAAAATGGCATTCATCTGCACTCGCACCTGCACCTGACTTTGTTCTGTTTCCATCTTTCTTACATATATCTATATACACCAACAAATTCTGATGAGCTACATGAAGAGCTCCATCAAATTCTTTAAGTTAAAGAAAATAAGTTGAAAGAAACAAAGAACACAATAAGGTGCAGGTGCAAATGCAGAAAAATGCAACATCATTGGCATTTGCCAGTTTCTTCCACGTAATGTATATGCCCATTGATTTACAAGTTGATGCCAAGTTCCTATTGGGTAGGAAGGATTTATAGGGAAGAAATGAACAGAAAAGGAGAGAGAGTTGAAAAACTGGAGAGAGAGGGAGAGAGAGAGAGAGAGCAAAGAAAAAGAAAAAAAATAATAGAAAAGAAAAGAGGAGATTATGAGCGGATAAGGATTTGACAAGCACCATTATTATGTCCACAGTGTAAACAGAGAGGAACCTCAGCTACTTTTTTATTTAAATTTCTTTGATATGTCCGATGAGTATAAATCAGACAAACACAAGGCCACGTGATGGAAACCCACCCAAGCACGTGGGATTTGATGTCCCTGCTAATCAGAAATTGCCATGTGGAGCTTTGCATATGACACTCCACTTCCATTTGACTGTCCACCTCGTGGCCTAACTCTTTGTTGCAGTATTTAGCCACAACATATATATCACTCGCTTCTTTTGTTACTCGAATAGGGCAGAGGCAGAGGCAGATGGAGAGGTAGGAGAGGGGTCATATGGCTCATGTCTGCTACATAAGCTTTGAACGTTAATGGATTGGTAAAGCTGTTTTCACTGCTTGCTACACTCAAATTACTGAATTTTCTTTCCCGTACAACTCATCCAATAGAGGAAGAAGGCAGGCTGTCAGTGGCCCCCTTCTTAGTGTAAAAGTCTTGCTTCCGCAGGATTCGTGGGCAGTAGCTTACAGGAGTGTGGAAAAAGATTGGAGAAACCTTTTAATCTTTATTTTAAAAAGATTTCATTTTCATATTTTAATAATAAAATTCGTTAATTACAAGATTTCATTTTTTGTTAAAGATTAGAGCACCTCTAGCCTATAGCCAGTATTTAGTGTGTGTATTTAGTTTCTACCAACCTTATCGTGTTTCATTCCTCACCAATCATCTCAGTGCTCCATTTCTGACCAACCAGCTCATGAATTTTTGTTTTCCACTCTACTCGCTGATTGTGCAAGTTCAGTTCTGCAAAACCCTCTTCCCTTTCTTTTTCTTTTCCAAATTATTCATCATTCCTTTTTTTTTTTGAAAATCAAAATCTGTTATAACAGGAGGGACGGATATGAGATATCTATTACATACTTATTAGAGCAAAGCTTTTGATGTTATGTTACAACTTACAATCACCAATAAATTTGATACTAGTTGAGTTAGGCTAAGATCTACTCAAATTTTCATAAACATTATATGACACGTTTATTTGATCAATGATTGTATTTTTGAATAGTCTATTATCGTTCTTTAAAAATATATTTCATGTTTTCATGAAAATTTTGATTTTGAAGCGTGCATTTTCAAATCATGAGATTAGATTAAGATGATAAACATCACAATTCAAATTTTTTAAGCTTGAGAAATTACTATATTAAAATATAAAAATAAATTTGAAGTTTCACTCAATAATTTAGATTGGTATTGAATAATTTTTTTGTATAGTATTATAGATTCTATGGTAAAAAAAGATTAAAATACAAAAATATTCTTGAAACTTCTCCCAATAATTTATGTATATTAAGTGGTGGGTCACTGGTCAGGCATAATTTAATGCTAATTTTATTTATTTTCCAAAAGGAGATATTCTTCCATTAAACTTTCTTCCTCCACCAAATATTTCAACCAAAAAGTCTAACAATAAAAGCTTCATCCAATTGCCCAGTTGTGCCTAACTATCGATAGCAATATAGAGATCATTATCCCCATCAAATCAACACCAAAATGAAAGTGATAATACGCATTACAATATTTGGTATGTATATTGCCAATTAATATCAGATCAAACACTTCACTAATGTGACATTGATACAAATATCAATTGATATACGAATAAAGTCTTAATCTAGTGGTTAAGACTGAGACCCAAAACAAAAAAATTTCCGACTCAGTTATTTACTTCATAATGATTATTATATTTTTATGTCAATATTTATTATACAATGTTTGTTTATTTTGCATTTTGAAATTATATTTTAGCTTCAGTCTTTCAACATAGAATATTGAGAATGATTTTATTGTATATAATATATTTTGCTGAAAAAAACTAATTATTTGAGCCTACGGTTTTGAGCAAACTGCTCAAATTCCCAAACGAAACTTTTATGTGCAGTCACGTCTACATTTTGTTAGTATCTTATAATTACAAAAATTGTCGATGGCCCCATTTTCGTCCGATAAAAGAAGTTTATTAGTACGTTCATGAGATCTGAATTCTGAATCAACATAAATTTACAACACACAAGAAGCTTACAAATTAGAAAACCCACATTATTGTTATTATCATCTAACAAAGTTGATTTTTAATATCATCGTATCTATCCCAGAAATACACGCTTGGTCGTCAAATTATTAATTCAGCAATTATTGACTAGGTAATTTAAACCTAAGATGATACAGCTAACCCTAATTCATAATTGTACCTGGTTTGCATGTGCAGATTGGTATCTATGTTTCAACTAATACCTGCCCATCTTTGCAGGTGTCGCTTCTCCAACATAAGAACTGATGGGTTAAACAGATTCAGCCTCTCATTCATATATTACATTGGGAAAAGCATAAAATTAGATCAAGTAATTTTGCTCTTTTGATAAATATGATTCTACAATTTATTTATTAATAAAATTCTATTATGTGATATAATATTATTTGTAAAGTGTTACTAAAACTATAATTTCGTTACATTCACTTATCTGGTATCAGATTCTATATATTATTTCAACTAATTATGTGTCTAAAATTTAGATATAGAATTTCTCCACTCTAAATATAAATTTAGAGTGGAGAAATTTTGTTTATTTCTTTTGTTTACTTTCTATATATATATATATATATATTTGAACAAATTCTACAGTAATAAAAATAAAATTTGTTAAAATATATATAAAAAGTAAAAAAATGAATAAATTTTGTATTTAAAATGAAAAATTATGTACTCATACATAATTAGTTGCAATAATATACAAGATTTGATATTAAATCAGATGGATGTAACGGAATTACAGATTTGATATCATTTTGTAAATAACATTATATAACAGGGTAGAATTTTCTCAATAAATAAATCATAGGACCATATTTACTAAAAGATAGAATTTTCTCAATAAATAAATCATACGACCTTATTTACTAAAAAGTAAAATTAAAAGATAGAATTTTATATTTTCTCCTGTTAGATTAATATAATCAAATATTCATTAGTTGAAGAATAGGGTCCTCATCTAGATATTTATCATTTACTGTAATATATGATGAAAAAGACATGGATAGCCAGCTAAATATTTCCAAGATAAGCATATTTCCAAATTAGGGTCCACTTAACCTAGAAAAAACAAATCACATTGTATTGCGTATGATAATATGCACAATAACAAGGAATTAAAGAGGATAAAAAAAAATCTAAAAAACTAATATCAATGTTCGGTTAATCAATTTGATAGTTTTAATTTCAGTTTTAAATTTTCAAAATCAAAATAATAGTTTTTATTTTAAAAATTTTACTTATCAATTTGATTTCAATTTTCTAGATCAAAAGATGTATAGAAGATTTTTTTTAAAACTTTTGATTGGAAAAATTTTAAATCAAAACTAACCAATCAATTTAAAATTATACTCACACTTCATAATATAATATAATAGTACATGAATTAATTTTTTTATGTGCTAAATTCTACTTATCATATTAACAAATATTTTTTTATATATAACTAAAGATAAATAATTATTTAAATACACCAAATTAATATAGATATGTTTTTAAAATCATTTTAAAAAATTAATTTTAATTGTTACGTAAGTTAGTTGAAAGATACTGATGATATTTTTCAAAAAGGTATTGTTGACATTGAAATTAACCAATTTAGAAGGAAATATTATATTGGTTGTGGTCTTATTTTTAGAATTAATATTCTGAATTTCTGATAATGAAATGGAGAATAAAGAATTTTATTATTGACCATTAGATAGAAAGAAACTATTTCAAGAAAAGGATTGTTATCGAATCTCCAAAATTGCCTCATAATAAGCGAAGAAATAGTAATATTAAATTACGCAATTTTTAATACTAAAAAATGTACTAGCCTGATCGTGATGGCAATTTATTCTGAGATAGGATGATAAGCCATCATGTGATTAGAGTCTTTAAGAGTTGTTTTAAACTAGTTGGTTCATGATATGACTGAAATCACTCTTTTTTTTTTTTTTTTTTACTTGTGTCGAAAAGTTAAAAATCTATGCTCTCGTTTGTTATAAATAAAACAAAAAGGATGGGGTTTTATAAAAGAAAATTAATGAATAGTCAATATATATGACCTTAAAATTAATTTTAGACGCTCAGTTAATTATTTATTTTATCATTCATATCTTAATTATTTATTTGAGATAAAAAAATTAATATCAACATATATAATTAGTTCTGATATTAAGTTCAATATGAGTGGTTGATATTTATCAACTAACTACTTATTTGAAATATAAATTTGATGTTTGTCAAACTAATTATTTGATATATAAGTAATTAGTTTTTATATAGAACTACTTAATAACAAATAACTATAAATAGGAATAAAAAATCATTCAAAAATGTAGAATAAATAACTAAAAACTAAAAAATTGATTAGATATATATTTATTCGTCAAAGTGTGTACAAAATTGATTTCAAGAGTACATACACATCAAAGGCTAAAACTTGAAATATTTATGAAATATATCCTGCATATGAGATTCAAGTAGAATACAAATCAAAATCCGTTCAATAGCATATGAATCCAACCTGAAAATCCATCACAGTAACCCATGGGCCGTAGAAGAGCTAAATCATGGCCCATTTGTACCATCCAACGACACCGTCCTATAAGGTGCTGTAACTTAAATTATTTATTTGTGATGCAACCAAACTTTTAATTATTTGTTGAATGATCTCACTAAGTTCCAACCACTTAAAATTTATGCTTTCAAAGAAATCATTTAATTATGTGGCTAATTTTTTTCAATTACTACAATTTGCCCCATAATAAAATTATTTATATTTTCCCTTAACTTATATTTATATTTATTTTCACATTTAAAACTTTTTCTATTAATAGTTTGGATTTGTCTATACAATTAAAATTCATGTTTTTGAATATATTTGAAAGAACTAATTACTACTAACTGATGTGCTTTCATCTGGACTAAAATTATTACTCTAATATTTAAATTGAATAGAGCTATTCATTACATATAATTTTTTAATTTTGCTTTTATTTTATCCTAATTTAAGAGGTTAATCATTTAAAATATGTAATAAACTATATTTCAAATATTTTTTATCATTATCTTTTAATATTATTAACATTATTTATATTACTATATTTTTTTAATTTATTAAATGATCAATTATTTATATACTAATAATAATTTTCTGAAAAATACTGCAAATTAAAAAAAATAAAATAAAATAAAATAAAAATGAACACTAGTCCATTTCTTTAATAACAAAATTCACTAACGGAAGTGAACGCCTTTAGCTTTTCATGCCTTGGAAAAAATACACGATATTTGCAATTATTTTACTATTAATCTGTACCCACAAATATAATATTTTTTTTAAAAAAATAATTTTAGATATTATTAACATTATATTATATTATATATCTAGAATTACAATATTTTATCTTTCTGAATCTCCATACTAAGGAGTTTAGCACCACGGAGCTCTGTACAATATCAATTATAAATCTTTAATCTATTATATCTCCAAAATATAATAATATTCTTCATGTAAATAGAATAATCTAATTTAATTTTTCACAAAATATTTGACTAGCCAAATTCATAAAGATCAATCAATCTCCCTTTATGAGAATTGAAAAATATTTTACTGCAAATAAAATTAAAATATGAAAGGACAAGCAAAATCACTAGACTCAATGAAACAACATAATACTGACGAGAAAAATAAATATTTATTTAGTTTATATATACTCTTGAAATATAAAATAAAGATACTATTCGTCAATTTTTATATGTAGAAAATCATATATATTATGACATAAAATAGAGATATTATTCGTCCATTTTAAAATATAATTTCAGATAAGCTGAGAGAAATTCTGATAGAATGTTCATAATATAAGACAATAATATTATATTTACCCATCAGCCCAAACAAAATATATTAGAATTAGATTGGCTTATAGACCATAAATCATAATATTATAACAGATTTTAGAGGTGACTCACAATATAGTATTTTAGCTCCTTAAAATGAATTATAGAGGTAGCTTCTAATTTATATCACCTATAGTCAGTTTGGTATATGAAATTGCTTAACTAAATCATGGTATTAGTTATTTCAAGAAAAAAAAAGTCACAGTATTAATAAATCAATCTATGTTTGATATATATGATATAAGTTGGGCTTAATGATCTCAAAGACTTAGCTAACTTATGAGATCAATTTTATCTAAAATTTGGTCCCTTATGTCTTTAATAATCCATTTCTAGTGGGATTTCTAATCCTATGATTCATAAAATTTTAATTCTGAAAATAACTTTTATTTTTTACTTCAGTTCTAAAAAATGACCTAAAACTTTTAATTTATTTTTCAATTGTTTGTACTTATATATATATATGTTCACCTATAAAAAAAATTATATGATAATAATTAACATATAGAAGATAATATTATAAAAAGTAATTAATACCTGAGACCAAAAATGATGATTCAAGCTTACTATTAATGTAGACTAAATGAAAATATGAGAAAATTTTTTGAGATAAAGAAAAAAATTAAGAAAATATAATTTTTATATATAGTGTCAAGGTTATTTAGATAATTTGATTATTTTATTTTATCTCTTTAGATAAACTAAGAATATTATAAAAAAAAATATATAGTATTTTAGAATAAATCAAAACAAATAAAAAAAATATAGACTTGACTGCACATAAAATTTATTATTTATCTTTATCTTTATCTTAAATAACTAGTCTATAAATTTTTTAAATTTTATATCAAAATAAATAATTATTAATTTTTTTGATCAGAAAGTTATTTCCCTTTCTTTTTTTATTTATCTTCTATTTTGAAATTAAAGTCCATATTTACTAACACTTCAAATATATTAAAATGAACTATCAAAATCTTAATTGAAAAGTAGAAAAAACCTTAAGTGAAAGAAAAAGAAAGAAAACACAAATTGAATGCATAAATATAATGAATTAATCTATGTATGATTTGATTCCATCAACACTTAGATTATGAAAATGAATTTTTATTCGCAATATCCTGTTACAAATCTTTATGTTTATGAGAATGGAGAAAAAGTTAAGACCAAAAGTATTTTAAAAAAACATATTTTTTTAATTTTGTCTAAATTTTTACAAATGAGTTTATATAATTAACATTTTGATTTTTTTTTATAAAATACTGTATTTTCTTATGTTATTTTTTCAAATTTTTCTTCTTTCTTCCTTGTGGAATGGGTAACTTTTAGGTCATATCATGCTAATAATTTTCTTTCTATTTTTATGGGTTACAAATTTATGCAGAAGAGTTTGAAGTTATAAAGACATCCAGAACAACATATTTAAATATATTAGCTAAGAAAGAAAGATATATTCTTAAATCCTTTTAAAAGATAATTTAAATCGGTTAATTGTTAAAAAAAGAAAAAAAGAAAAAAGGTTGCTTCATTTGATAAGTTAGAATTACAAATTTTAATGTACTACTGCATTCATTTGATATTTCAGTGTACTACATTTGTTTTATACTATGTAAATGAAATAAATATTTGTATCGATGTTGTTTTCTTAATTATTGGATTCTCACTATATAAATGATTGATAATGAAAATTGTGATCTATAAAAATATTACTGATAATTATAAATCATCATTATATGTGTTGGTGACATTACAAATGTTGTTAATTTTATTTTTGTGATGACAAAGTGAAATTATCATTATATTTTAGTTAGTCAGTTAACTTATGACAATATTATATCATATGTGACAACTTATGATATATTAGTTTCACAATTAAAATTATAGTTAAATATATTATAAGTAATAATTATCTATGATAAAATTTATTGTCGCATATGGAATTGATTCTTAGTTACAAAGATATATATTGCAAATTTAGTGAAAAAAATTATTATAACTAACAAATTTTTTATTATAATTTTTCTAACTTGTGTGATAATATTGATTGTTAAAAAATAGTTAATTTCTTATAGTGGAGGTTAAATATATATTATTGTATTACTAGTCCTATGTCCAAAACTTAGTAACAAAACAAACTCTTACCAAGAATGTCTTAAACTAAAGTGAGTTCTTTGACCTTTGTAACTTATTGAAAACTAGTAGCAATTAAACCTTTACATTGAAATTAACTATAACCTTCATAAGAATCTATAAAAATTTCCAGACATTATCCTAGCATATGAAATGTATTCTATGTCAAATTTTGTTGCCATCAATGGTCATTTACTATCCCTAACAGTTTTTATAAACTTATAGATCTGATTGTAATTTTAAAATTGATAATAATTGATTAAAAATTTATATCTCTCAACTGATAAGTCACATATAAACCAAATTTTAATTATAGATCCCTTAACATCCTAACACAAATCTTTACCAAATTCATATATGCTAAATAATGTAGTAAGAACTCAAAATATACCTCACTATTTTGAAATTGTGCTCCATGGATATAGAATTCAAACCATATTTTCAAATTTCTATAAGATATTTTTCTAAAATTTTTTACGATAAGTTAGATGGCACATATATTTGACTCATCAAAGATTAGTTAAAAATAACATATTTAGATACCTCAAACTCATTAAAAACAAAACTTAAATGAAGTGGTAGCCTTGTTCACTTTATAGATTTTAATTTCAGATTTTTATCTCAACTCCTATTCGTTATTTTTCAATAAAATTTTATCCCAATACTAGTAACATATCCATAACTATGCATATTCAATCTAATGCCAAAATCATGGCTTTTAGAGTCTAAACATATTTTAAAATTTCAAGTTATTAGCACAAGATTTACAAACTTAATTCAATTATGAACTTCCATTAACTTCTTGTATGATTAATAATTCTTTCAACTTAATCTCCATGATTCACAAAATTAGAAGCAATTACATATCATGATAAGATCTAATGATCTATACTTGAGCAAATTCTTAATTGAAACCCCTACATTTCTCTAAAATTTACTGCGTCAGCCTTAAAAACCTAGCTTTATGCTTAATGGCAATATTTTAACCCTAAAAATATGTTATATAATCTAATCTTAATAGCATTAGAATCCAAAGCCATAGCCCATAGAGTTTAGTTTACATGTTTTGGTAAGGGTTCTTATATCATGAACTCCATTCATATAACAATATGGACTAGAGGTCTATCACATGTGAGACAAAAATAAAATCACACACGTTTTACTTTTTTTTTTTTTTGAAAGAACCACACGCCTCTTAATAAAAACAACACAAAAATGCACATAAATCTTTTTTTTTCCTTTCTTCTTCTTTTTTTGACATTTTATTCTTATTTTTAACTATAATAAATTGATACAATATTTAAAAACTAAGATATAGATTTTCTATTATTACTTGTTTTGAATTAAAAATTTTAAAAAAGTTTTATTTTATAGAAAAATGAAATAAGTTATATATTTATTCTTGAAAAAGAAGCATGAATGCACTAGAAAATTATTATATGTAGGTTCATTAGTATTTGTCTACAAGTTTATTACAAATGAACTCTAAATTTATTTGTATTTGTCTACAGGTTCATTAGAATTTATATACAAGTTCATTATAAATAAACTCTAAATTCATTAATATTTACTTACATATTCATTATAAATAAACTTACCCACAGATTCATTAGTATTTGTCTACAGGTTCATTAAAATTTAACTAAAGGTTCATTACAAATGAACTTATCTATAAATTCATTGCAAATAAACTCTAAATTCATTAGTATTTGCTTACAAATTCATTAGAACTTATTTACAGGTTCATTGCAAATGAACCTATAGTTTTTTAGTAATAAACATATACAAGTTAATAAATATGATGTTAAATTATGATGATCTTTTACTCTATAAATTAATCATTTTCTTAATTTATGTAAAAATAAAAACAAGTCTATTTTTTAAACATAATAATAATAATAATAAAACAATATCAATGTAATTAAAAAAGATGCACAAAAATATAAATATGTATATTTAAAATAAATAAAAGAAGGTTGTTAAGAAAAATTAAAGAAACTAAATGGCAATTACGAAAGAGATACACACTTCTGTGTTTTAAATATGTCGTTGCACATGTTTTGGTGCTCTATGACCACGAAACATTTAAATATGTCGTTGTACATATTTTGGAGCTCTAGTACCACGAAACATTGTGAACACGGGTTCATGGTATAATAATTTATCCTTTTATAATTTGTGATGCGTTTCCCTACGGTCGATAAACACCATTGAAATTACAATCCCGAATAAACAAACTCAAATACCCTAACATAATTTTTTTTTATTTTCGTTTACATAAAATCCGCCCACCTAATATATACTTCCAAAGATAAGAAATTATTACTAATAAAATTAACATTTAATTGCACTCATAATTCAACATATATTATGGAAATTAAGAGGTATTACAATTAACATTTTTTATGTTACTATATTTTTTAAATTCATTAAGTGACTGCTTATTTATACACTAATAATATTTTTTGAAGAGCATTAGAAATTAAAAAAGAAAAGAGAATAGAAATGAACACTTAGATCATTTCTCTAATAACAAATTCACTCATTTAATATTTAAACAAAATTAACATAGCAGTTTTAGAGTATAAAAAAGTTAAAATAAAATTACGACAAATGCAAAAAAATATTTGGATAATTGTTTCATCAATTTAATATTAATATATTTGCGTGCACCTATCAACATAAATTTCTAAATCCGCTCCCATAATGTTATCACATAGATCATTTAGTAGCTAAAATGGAGGTTTGGAGTTTGAGTTACCATTTGATCACTAAATATGTGACTAGTTTCTTTTGAATTCTTATATCATGGACCTCTATTCATACAACAACATGAACTAGAGGTCCATCCCATGTGATAAAACACGCGCCTCTCAAAAAGAATGTGAGAAAAAAATACGTGTTTGACTATAAGATATTAGATATAAGTAGAAAGATTGTCTGTAACATAAAGCTTGGTTCGAAAAGAAATGTATATATTAGGTTTTTGTATGTTTCGAATCAAACTTATCTGAAGTTCCTTTAAATTCTTGGTGGTTTGATATTGGTGTTATTACTCATGTTTCCAATACGATGTAGGGATTTCTTATGATTCGAACCATAAACCCAAGTAAGAACTTTCTTGTTATGGGGAACCATATGAAGGCTCTGATTAAAGGCATAGGGACTTATCACTTGACTCTTAATTCTAGTTATCAATTACATCTTTTAGAGACTCTCTATGCACTTTCAATTTCTAGGAACCTAGTTTCCATTCCAAAATTTGATGTTATTAGGTATAAAGCAGAATGGTTGTTTCAATTTATTTAAGAACGCTTTATGTATTGGTTTTGTTATTCTTACTGATGGTTTATATAAATAGAAACTTGATAATAATTTTGTTGAATCCTTGCTTATCGTCTATAATAATGTTGGAATTAAACGTAGTGCAGTGAATGAA
Organism: Omphalea diandra; assembly: GCA_949677035.1. Classification (NCBI taxonomy): domain Eukaryota; kingdom Viridiplantae; phylum Streptophyta; class Magnoliopsida; order Malpighiales; family Euphorbiaceae; genus Omphalea; species Omphalea diandra. Next base: position 19,723 of record CATIWR010373894.1, read on the forward strand.
AATTCTACTTACCTGTGGCATAAACGTTTGGGTTATGTATCCAAAGAAAGGTTGGAAAGATTAGTAAAGAATAAAATTCTTTCAAATCTAGATTTTACTAATCTAAGTGTGTGTGTGTGTGTGTGTGTGTGAGAGAGAGAGAGAGAGAGAGAGAGAGAGAAAGTGTGTGTGTGTGTGTGTGTGTGAGAGAGAGAGAGAGAGAGAGAGAGAGAGAGAGAGAGAGAAAGTGTGTGTGTGTGTGTGTGTGGATTGTAGAAAAGGGAAAACAAGCCAAACATAATAACAAAAGAACCATAAAAAGCACTTAGCTTCTTGAAATTATACATATTGATATTTGTGGACCTTGTGATGTTTCTATCTTTTGGAGGAGAAAAGTATTTCATCACATTTATTGATGATTTTTCATGATATGGTTATGTTTATTTGCTTAAGAACAAATCTTAAGTATTAAATGCCCTTGAGGTATACATAACTGAAGTTGAAAGATAATTAGACAAAAAGGTGAAAGTCATAAGATCTAATAAAGGTGGTGAATACTATGGAAAAAATTTAGGATAATGCCCAAGTCCATTCATAAAATTCCTTAAAAAAACATGGCATATATGCATAGTATATTATGCCAAACACACCTCAATAAAATGGTATGGTAGAAAGGCAACATAGGACATTGATGGGTATGGTTAGGAGTATGATGAGTAACTCCTCACTACCTAAATCATTATGGATGTATGCCCTTAACACTACAATGTATTTATTGAATATATGTATTTATTGAACAAGATCCCTAGTAAGGTAGTTCTAAAAACTCCTTTTGAACTGTGGATTGGAAGGAAACCTAACTTAAGACATTTGAATGTTTGGGGTTGCCTAGCAAATGCAACAATCTATAATATGATTAATGGTTACTTTATTAGTTACCTAGAGAAATCTAAAAGATTTAGGTTTTATATTCCAAACCATAGTCCTAGAATTGTGAAAAGTGGAAATGCTAGATTTATTGAGAATGATGAAATTAGTGGGAGTGACAAACAACAAAATATGGATATTAAGAAAGTAAGGATAAATATTCCTTTAACCATAAAGACTTCTTCATCCATAAAATGTTCCAAATATTGTTCCAATAACTAATGAAAATCAAAATAATACTGAACAATATTTGAATGAAAGAACAAACACTGCTCCAAATATTGTTCTAGTAATTAATAAAAATTTAGATAACACTGAACAATATTTGAAAAAAAGTGTTGCACATGAATCACAAGAAATACCTTTGAGGAGATCTCAAAGAGAAAGAAAGTTAGTCATTTTGGATGATTATGTTTATTTGCAAGAATCAAATGTTGATATTGAAGTATTGAAGATCTAGTTTGATTTTCACAAACCATAAAATGTGCTAAGTCTGAAAATGGATTGATGTCATGAAAGAAAAATTGAAATCCATGGAATACAATAGAGTTTGGGATCTTGTTGAATTGCCAAAAGGTTTTAAACAAGTTGGGTGTAAATGAGTTTTTAAAACCAAATGTGACTTAAATGGAAATATTGAATGATATAAAGCCAAACTTGTTGCCAAGTATTATACTCGGAAAGCGAGCATCGCTTATAAGAAAACTTTTTCACCTGTCTTAAAGAATGACTCATTAAGAATTATAATGGCATTGGTGGCTCAATATGATTTAGAGTTACACCAAATGAATGTGAAAATAACTTTTCTTAATGGAGATCTTGAAGAGGAAGTGTTTATGGACCAACCTGAAGGTTTCTCAATAAAAGGTCAAATGGTGTGTAAACTTAAGAAGTCAATATATGAACTTAAACAAACTTCCTGACAATAGTATCTTAAGTTAAATAATACCATAATGTCTTTCGATTTTTAAGAAAAATTGTTGATTGATGTATATACTAAAAAATTCGTGGGAGCAAGTTTATTTTCTTAGTCATATACGTTGATATTTTACTTGCTGCTATTGATTTGGGCATACTATATAGACAAAAGATTTTCTCTCTAAAAATTTTGAAATGAAAGATATGGGAGAGGCGTCCTATGTGATAGGAATTGAAATTTTCGTGATAGATTACAAGGATTGTTAGGATTGTATTAGAAAACTTATATCGAAATGATTTTAGAGAGATTTAATATGAACAAGTGTTAAACATAAGTTGTTTCTATCTAAAAAGGGAACAAATTTAGTCTCATGCAATGTCTAAAGAATAATGTGGAACAAAAGGAGATGGAGTTAACTCCTAACGCTTCGATTGTGGGCAGTATAATATATTTGCAAACATGTACAAGATTGGACATCAGTTTTGTAGCTGGAATGTTGGGCAGATATCAAAGCAATCCAGGTATTACCCATTAAAAATCTGCAAAGAAATCATTGAGGTACCTACAAGGAACAAAAAATTATATGCTCATATATACAAGTTTGATCATTTAGAAGTGACTCGATACTCGGATTTAGATTTTGTTGGACGTCTTGATAGCAAAAATCCCATATTTGGTTATTTGTTTCTTCTAGGAAATGGAGCAATATCATTAAAGATTGCTAAGCAATCTATCATTGCTTCATCCATTATGGAAGTAGAGTTTGTGGCATATTTTAAAGCTACAGTTCATGTTTTATGGTTGCGAAATTTTATTTCAAGACTTGTGATTGTCGACACCATTACCAAGCTGTTGAAAATTTATTGTGATAATTCTACTACCAAACATATGAAATTAAAGTATTCCATATCCAAGAATAGAAAATATACGAAGGGTGCCAAACATATGGAATTAAAGTATTTTGTTGTTAAGGAGGAAGTTCATAAACAAATAGTGTCTATTGAATATATTACTATTGATCTAATGAAAGTAGATTCGTTAACTAAGGGTTTACAACCAAAGATATTTAAGGAATGTGTACATAGAATGGGTCTTGGTTATAATCTCAAATGATAGGTACTTAAGATGACATTAGCACTCTAAACTCAATTATGTGTTTTTGATACTGTAGTAATGATTTTGTGTTCTATAATGGTGTACACATTTATGTTTAATATTTTGACAGAAAAGTCTTCAAGACATAATGATGAACCATAATGAAATTTCATTATATCATTATTTATGGACTTAGTATGGTGGGTAGCAAATGTTGCCGTGTATGGAAGGAAGTATGTTGCATAAAATTGCCATAATTCACATTTATTATTTCATCATATTAAGTCACGTTGAACTTTAAAGATTAATTGTATGTGCACTTAAAATTATGCTATTTAATATTATAGTTAGGCCAAGTGGAAGAATGTTAGAATATAACCTAATATTGGGCTAATTAATTGTTAACCCATAAATTCAAATAATTATTAAATAGCTAATTAATCATAACTGTTCACTTTGTTATGTGATGGATGTACCAAATGAAGTTATAAAAAGATATAAATTGGTCCCCTCCCTACTCATTAGAGTTTGCACAAACAAAATCACAAAATCAAGTTAAGCCATTAAAAAGTCATCCTAAACAAAAAGGTCAAAGGCGATAAACCAATTTGTTCTTAAGGTTTGCATCATGTCAATCTCATCAAACTCATCAGGTATGTTTTATATAATATCAATATGTGAGATTTTTATGTTCAAGATCTTATGAATAATGGATTTAGGGTTAATTAAGATTTACTCATTAAGGTTTTACATTAGTTCTAGAAGGAAGAAAGAAATTTTGGACGTGCTAGTAATTACTTGCACACTTTGCATCTCAATACATGCAAGTTTCGGTGGTATGTTGTAAGATCTTGTCAAACAAATTGATAATTAAGAATCTAATTAAAGAAAGGGAAAACGCATAAGACGCACTTTTTTTTTATTTTTTTTATTTTTATATATGACACGTGTTATGGACCCTTGATCCATATTAGTATATGGATAGGGATCCATAATATAATTTACCATTGCTTTCTCTCTTTGGCATACTGTTTTATTTGCATTGTGGTATAGTTTCCAAAGGTGTAGTTAGTTAGTATTTTTAAAACCAAATTCATCAATTTTTAAATGACAAATTGAATTGAATCCATTTTTAACACACAAGTTACCAAGTAAAAATGACATTGCAAGCAAGGTCATGTATCATCTTTGATATGCATTAAATTTTTTTTAGAAAAATAAAACTCTCAATCATCTAAACTATTAACTCAGTCGATAGTTGATTAATCTGCACATAGATTTCAACTATTTGAACTCTTTTTGAAGTTTCTTACACTATCTGCACAAAAAGTTTCAATTTTTTTTATTAATATATACGTGTGTATCTAGAGAGTGTGAATAATTGAAATTCTCTTTATAATTTATTTACGCTCCTCTTGAAACTTCTTAAGGAAGGAAAGTGCAAGAAATTAAGTAGTGCAACTAACTGGAGCCTAAAATCTAAAATGGAAAGATAAAGAAAATGGAGAAAATCTCAAGTCTCGGTTTTAAACTCTAAACTTAGGAATGACAAATTTCTCCAACCTTGATGGGTAATATTCTCCTTGCTCCAAAAATTTCTCCCGCTCCACCTGTCTCCACTTGTTAATATGCGAGGACATAAGTATAAAATTTGCTCCTAATCAGCTACATTGCCCATCTTATTAGAACTTAACAATCTTCTAAACAATTTCATTGCTTAATGCTCATTACATAGCTAAGGAATGGATTGAAAATTAATATAAATGTTCTATGTCAATGGGAATAGTAATAATAACAATGGTTGTTCAGTTTATGAAGGATTGGGATGATTGTGGTGGTGTCATGCGATTTTAAGGGAAAATATGGAACCATTTCCTCTTAAAATCTCAAATTTTCCTTTTTGAAATAAAAAAAATTTAAAATTTCAATTTTATCCGTGAAATTATTTTTTATTTTAATAAAATTTCATTTTAAATTGACTAGCAAGTTGTCATCAGGTATATTATTTTTATGTTTGTATGAATTTTGATTGTCATTATTCACAGTTTTATCTAAAAAGAGTATTTTAATTTAAATTTATTAAATTGAGTAATTTTAATTTTTCTATTTTAAAGTTAATAAAATTAATAGTAAAAAACACATAAAATTTAAGAAATTCCACATGGGTTATTATATATATATATATATATATATATATATATATATATATATATATATATATATATATATATATATATATATATATATATATATATATATCTGTGAGAGAGTGTGGAGTGTGCTAGTCGAGAGCGTGT
>CATIWR010373953.1:0-36729 GCA_949677035.1 Omphalea diandra
TCCCTCACCACAAAGAATGGAACTGTACATATTTCTCCATATGATAATGTTAATTTGTTAAGTGGTCTTACCCTTCCATCGTAAGATAAAGATGCAAAAATCCAAGGCTCACGAGAACTCCAAGCAAGACCTAATCACACCAAAAACTAATCAGATCTAGTTCAAAATTAGCACTTAATAAGAAGAAAGATGGGTAGATTGGTTACCATATACACTGTCTTCATAGTCATTCATGCATAACAATGGATCAACTTGCTGAGTTGGTGAATCAACCAGGCTGACAAAAGCAAGAAATATAGATAACATCAGAGAATGAAAATGCAAATCATGATAAACTACTAGGTTACAGTAAAGATAATGACCTTTCAGATATCACATCATCGCCAGTTGATGTAGAAGCTAACCACAAGTTGACAGTTGAATCTGTACCACCACTCTGCGAGAACTTACCTCTGGTCAAGAAAATGCATATCTATATAATAGCTAGAACGATAACAAATGCATTGTTTAATTAATAACAACCATCAAGAGATTGATGCATTGAAAGGGAAGGACATCTTCCCCAATGCCATATTTGCATGTTATAAATGACATACATGATGAATGGTTGACGAGAAAAGTCCAACCTAAACCGAAAATAGAGAACTACTTGATTATTTACTGTATTTCTACCCTTCAACTAGCAAGCAGTGTTAATTGCTACTAATTCTTTTAGTCCCCATCCCCAAGGATGGTCCACTGACAAAGCACATTAACTTAGGAGAAGGCAAAAGATCCTTTTTGAAACATTTATTATTATGATTATTCCAACTTTCTTCTCAAATTTACTTGAAACTTTAACAGCAGAGATCCTCATCAAAATAAACATTAAATTAAATACAATATCATGTAAAAAAGTAGATTTTATTCTAGACTTTGCTATCATACAAGCCATCCTAAAAATGGAAATGCAAAGAGACTACAGATACAGATAAGCATATGTAACAGATGTAAATGTGTTCTTGTGCATGTTCTGTACATGCGATTGTGATAGTGTTGTTGAGATACTGATAGAGAAAGAGAGAAATAGATAAATAGATAGAAAAAGAGAGAGGGAGAGACCAGAATCAACCCATCATACTCAGGGTTACACGCAATAGCCCAAGTCCTGTAAACAGTTGAAATCACAATAAGACAACTATAAATAATTAAAGGTTGGTAAAAGACACCACCAAAAAAAAAAAAAAAACTGACAACATCAAATTCATGTAAATAAGAATCATATAACTATATATGGAAGAATTAGGTAAAAAGGTTCTTCAACTAGGAACCTGGCCAAAACAGATCAGAGATTCAGAATTTTAATAGAGCAGGAGTCTATTACCAGTGTGCATGACCAGGAAGCTCTCTGATAGGAACTTTTGGCAATCTAAGATCCCATATCTGTATCCCAGATTCATCCTCTGCAGTAACCTGCAATAATTAATATCATGATGATAGAGGTATAAACAGCAGTGATATATCAGAGAACCCAGTGAACAATATATATCATCTCAGCAGAGTTATTTCAATAGATAGATGTTCTACAAGTTTTTACCAGAGAACATTGAGGTAAGAAACTTTAGAATAGATCATTATTTTATTTGCATCAAATGTTCACATTTGCAAGAGGGAAGTACCCTGCACTATACATGTCGTAGTTTGTTCCAACTTGAAAACAGAGAGCAAATCTCAAAGAAAATTACAACTCTCTAATGCATTGTATCAAGGTAAGAATAGTGGACTAGAACTGTAGCCAAAAAATTAGATGCCTCTTAAAAGCATGCTAAAATTGTATGCTTTTCATATATTACAGTCAAGTATAAAGAAAATATCCTGTATGCTACAGTTTGAGAGAGAAGAATCACTTTGAAAATGAATTTAAATATCAGTTCAGCAAGCATACATATGGGTAGACAAAATTAAACTCTTACAAGGATGTGTTTCTTCTTGGGATCATAGTCAATATTGCGAACATGGGAGCACTCGATTGAATTTGTCTTCCTGTTAGAACAAATGTAATGTTGCTAGTCACAGTGAGATGTGATAGAAATATAGATACAAATGCAAAACATCAAGTAATCAGCAGTTCAAGTCCAGTAAGAGCACTCAACAAATGGTCAAGCAACAACTGTATTCTGGAGTTGCAACATACATGCACGACACTTGTAAATTTACCACTAACTAGGAAGAGAGTTAAAAACTAAAACCTATGTAAGCATTTGTCATCGCTGCAGTTTTTCGGTTTTTTTGTTTCAAATTTAAAAAAAAAAATAAACACTAGCAAAAAAAAAAAAAACCTTTTCATATTGGTAAGAAACATTTTCCAAACAAGAACCAAAAACCACAAATTCTAGTTTTAAAAAATAGAAAACAGAAAGCGATGACAAATGGAGCATAAATTGCCAAAAAAATATCATACTTCATGGTTCGTACATCCCAAAACTGGATTGAGGTATCACAAGTTGCTGCAACAGAATTCACATCATGTGGGTCCCAAGCACCACCAGACAAGTAATGCAACATGCCAGCTGATTCCTTCGCTTGCACCTAGATTTGGCAGGAACATCTGAATAAATATCAGCATAAGAATTCAAGGTACTGGAGTTTTAATTTAGTGTCAAAATAAGAAATTAATGGTTTATTCCAGACTCCTCTGTTTAGAAAAAGGAAGACCAACAAAATGAATTCACTAATGCAGTGTTTGGGAGGGAGGAAAATAAAAGGGGAAGTAAAAGAAGAGTAGAAAATAAGGAAGAAAAACAATTTTACTCTGTTTAGTAAAGGAAGGAAAATAAGAAAGGAAAGAAAAATAAAATTTATTTTACACCCTATATTTTCTCTCTAAAATGGAGAGAAAATTTGAGAGATTGTGGGGATTTTATAAAATTACAATTCTGCACATAATGCATTTAGGTCTTATGAATAGCATTCTTTTTAAGAATTTCTCTTTTCTATTTTCTAAACAATCAAGAAAATTTTGAGTTTATTTCACTTATTTACGATGAATGCTAATAATAGTCAGTTTATCAATACTTTCTTTTAATACTCATAATTTAATTAATTCACATCATATTTTAATTTTAATATTTTAAAGTTTATTTATTATAACAAGTAAAATAATATATTTTCTAATGGGTTGTTTAATATAATAAATAATTTTAAATATTTAAATTTATAGATAATACTGATCAATTAATGGAGACAATTATTTAATAAGGCTAGAGTAGAAAATAAAGTATATAGTGGTAAGCTAATCATGAATTTGAAGTGAGAGTTGTTGAAACATTATAGAGTTTTTGGATTCTACTTTTGACTCTCTTTTAAATAAATTATGAAAAATAATGAAAATATTTAAAATAAAGTTTACATTAATAAAATTTAATGAAATTTTATTGTTTAGAATAAATTTATAATGAATTGAAGTTATTTAATTTTTTAGATTTAAAATAAACATAAAGTGAATTTAAATTATAAAATTAATAAAATAATTTTGTCTAAAATGTTTAATTAAAATTAATTCTCTCAAAATCTTATGACTTTTTACTTAGTGTCTTTTTAGTTTCACATTTACCAATTGATATTCAGTTATTGAATATTAAAATATTGAAAAATAATGTTTGATAAATGTTAGTGTTTAACGTTTAATTTAAAAACTAATGTTCAATATTTAAAAAATATAACTGAATGTATAAATCTATTTTTTTTAACATTTAAAATATAAAAAACTCACATTAGAATTTTTTTTAGTATTAACATTATATTTATCATTACATAAATTTTTATTTCATATAAAATCAATTAAAATATAAAATAATTATTTTTTTTTATCATTATACAATACAATTATATCCAATTATTTTGCACAAAATAATATTTTCCTTTCTTTTCATATTTTGTTTTTCAAACAAGGAAAAATAATTTTTTTTCCTTTCTCTTCCTTTTATCCAAACATGAGGAAGAAAAATAAATTTTACTTTTCCTCATTTTCTTTTCTTCCTACATAGTTTCCCAAACAAAGGGTAAATGACATAACTCAGCAATGTATATACAATACAGCAAACACAAACACCATAAACAACATTGTGCCAGAATCTGATGGAGAATTATACCTGAGCTGCTTTTTTAGAACAATCTAAACTCCACAAAAACAGATTTTCTTCATCAATGCTGATCAGCTTATCGTTTCTCCCAGATGGCCACCACAAAACGCTGTTTAATATAAGATGCAAGCAAGCAAAAAAAAAAAATGCAAATATCACACCCAACAAATTAAGCACAAAGTTACAAAAATCATTCAGCCAACAAGTGTTGGAAGGAAAAGCTGAATATAAAAGGAAATGCAGAATAAGTTTTTCAGATGAGATGCATGAAAAGTAAAGAACCAGAGCTTGCGCATAAATACTAAATACAGCATTTTCAGATATTAAGAATAGGTGTAGAATACAGTTTAGAATATTGGTTAGAGCGGTCTCATGCTTTTCAATAATTTGCAGTATGATGAAGTCAGACCCTTTATTCTACAGCATGAGTATGAGAACAGAAAATCGCCCAGTTTCACTAAATCAACAGCATTTGCATAAACATTAACTTCTAAGACGATAAGTTATGAACTCACGAATTAATCTTGCCAGAGTGAGTATCCAGGGAGGCAAGCTTTTCTAATTGAGGTGAATTTAACTGGCCATATAACTCTGGGATCTGCCATATTGCCGCTCCATAAGATTCACCTTCCACATTGACATCAAAATAATTCAACCGCCATTATTTAAGATAAAAGCAAGAAAATATATCGAGACAGATGTTTCAACTTTTCTAATAAGCAATGGATCCAGTAATAAATAAGCCCAACATTTGTTTAATGTAGCACAACAACAAACAAAAAATTTGCAGACTGTATTCAAACGAGGAAAAAAAAAAAAAAAAGATGCGATACCAGTAGAGAAGACGGTAGAGAAGATACGTTGATCGAAGGGATAAGAAGAGAGATGCCAGATCTCATTGGGATGCGAAAACAAACCCTCGCATATGAGTTCAGTCCCACCTGAAGATAGCCGAATCAAATGCACCTGATCTCAGAGTTCAGTTTCGTTCATTAGATCCAAGGGTCAGTAAATTTAATTAAGCAGTAATTAGGAAGAAAGAAAAATGTTTAAGACCTCATTTTCTTCTCTAAGACTGAGAGTACCGGTGATGAAGCTGGTGTGGTCCGTATCCGCTTTCACATCTGATATGCATCTAGCCTGAATGAGATTGGAAACGGATTTAGATAAAAAGAAAAAATATATATATAGGGTTATGATTGTACAGAGGAATATGATTAATGGTTTGGGGCTTTGAATTTTGACCTGATACTTGAGGCCATATCCGATGCCTGATGATCCTCCTTGCATTTTCTTTTTTCTCGCCCGCCCGATACCACGGCCGAAGTGATAAACTCCCTGCTTCTGTCCGTCTCCCTACGCTAAAGAGCCCATATTGTCGAGTGAGAAAGGAGATGCTCGAAAAGAACCAAACTCAATTGCCTACATTAAGTCATGGTAATCACCAGATACATCCGGTTAAAATTTTAGAAAAACCAGTTAATTAATTTTATGGTTATCCCAAGCAAAGCCACGGGCCTAGAATTTCCAACAAAACCTTTGGTGAAAACCATTATGTTTAGTGGATCAATTACGCAAGAGAAATTTATTTTCTCTTATTTGATTTTTGTATTTATAGAAAAAAGAAATTCAAATTAGTGTATTATATTAAAAGAATTAAAGAATTTAATAGATTTTATGGTTATCCTAAGCAAAGTCACGGGCCTAGAATTTCTAACAAAAACATTTGGTGAAAGCTATTACATTTGCTTTATGGTTGGTGTATCAATTAGATAAGAGAAATTTCTTTTCTCTTATTTGATTTTTTTTATTTATAGAAAAAAAATTCAAATCGGTGTATTGCATTAGAAGAATTAAAAAATTTAATGGATTTTAAAAGATTTTAAAAATTATGAGATATTTAATAGTGACTTTTAAAAGCTTTTTAAAAGTAAAAAAATATTCAATAAAATGTTATAAAAGTCTATAAAAATCAAAATTTATTCAACAAAGATTTTTAAAAACTTTAAAAAAGTCTATAAAAATCTAGATATATTAAATTACCACTTTTATTAAGTCTATAAAAGTTTATTGGTATTCAAACAGTCATTGACTTTTAAAATCAACATACTTTTATAAACTTTAAATGACTTTTTAGAATAAAATATTTAAAAAATTATTTTTCACATTCTCTCAAGATTTTTCGAGATTTGTATAGATTTTAAAAATAAAAGTCTTCAAAAGTCATTTATAAACTTCATAAAAATCATTAAAAATCTACAAACTCTATAAAAAACATTCAATCAAAAAAATCTATAAAAGTATTAATTGAATACACTTCTTAAGTATAAATTTACTTTTTAACACTTAAAAGAGATAATATATAAAGATAAATTAAGAATGTTTTAATAATTTAACATATCTCACTCTTTTCAACTTAATATTTATCTTTATTTTTCCCCAAAATGAACATAAATTTGTATCGGTCTAATTTCCATTTCAATTCTCTACATTTCTTTTCTTTTTTTTCTCTTATTTACAAACCAAACAAGGGAAATAATTATCATTTTTTTTTATTTTCTTCTCACTTCTCTCCAATCAAACAAAGGGTTAAGGCTCTTTTTAACAAATGAAGTTGCTTAGTATTATAATTCTTTTATTTTTTGTAATTCGAGTCTACCTTTTTTTAGTTCATACATAATATGGTGATATACTGTGTGCAATTTTTTTCTCGCTAAAAAATGTTAAAACACCGCTGGGAAAGTTTCAGGCACGCAGGAGAGTTCTCTCATTCAATTATGCAACTACTAATTTAGCTTTATTCCCTGTTACGAGAAAAAGAACATCTAAAAAATGTGATAATAACTATGAAGATACTGATTAAAGAAAAGTGATGATAAATAGAATAAACAACATAACTTCTTCATATTGGACTTGATGATCAAGCAACCAAAATGAAAAGATTCAGTCACTTCTGTAACATAAATCATCCAACGAAAATATTTGGATTTCGTTTTTACAGTCGCTTCTGTAAATTTCAATATTTTACATCTTGCATAGATATCAGCAGACTACAAGATTCAGTAGGGCTAGCAAATAATCAATTCGGTTAATTCAGTTTAATCGTTTTACGAATATCAAATAAACTGAATTTTATATATTTAAAATCGAAACGAACCAAAATTTTAGTTGAATTAACCAAACTGATTAAACTGAAATTTATATGTCTTTAAACCGAACCAAACTGAACTTATAAAAGTTCAATTTGATTTTATTTAATTAAATTACATATATTTTAAATCTGATTGAATTTAAATTGGTTTGATTTATTAATAATTTCTATTTATTCGGTTTTTTATCTAAAAAACCGAACAAAAAACCTATTTTTAAAAAAATAAAACCAAACCAAATTGGTTTTATCAAAGAATCAAACCAAACCGAAACAACTTAGTTCGGTCAGTTTTTTTGATCCGGTCCTGTTTTTACTCAACCCTAAGATTCAGCATATACATCATGTTTCGCAGTATATTAATCTCACTCCCAAACCATAATGAAGTGATCTGATTCATCATACAAACCACCCCACCCCCACAAAAAAAAAAGATAGAAAATCACTTCAACTACATTTTTCCCTTTTTCTGCTTGTCTTTTCCTTGCCTGTTTCCCTCCTGCCCTTCCATTGTTCTCCTTTTACACAGAAAGAGGCCTGACAAGTGCACCATTCAGCAGCTCAACAAGCAGTGAGATGTCTCGGTTCCAAAAATTCTCTCTCCCATTTATACCTTCAACCAGTTTCACGAATTCACTGCAAGAGGCAGAAGGCTCAATTTGGAAGATCCCATCCTAAACTCAAGGCCCATACCTCACTGATGTACAAAAAATGCTCCCCACTTTGTCAGACTGATGTTTTCCTCCCATTTATCCTAGCAGTGTTATATACAAAAGGTTAACAACACTGACTAAATGCAGCACAACCCAACACAAAAGAATGAAATTCTGAAAAGAGTCGACTGCACATTGCAGAAGCCAGTGTATCTCCATTAGTCCGAAACAATTTCTTCCAATTCAGGTTCCTCGGGATTGAATCCCTCATAATCTAAACCTGAGCCATCGAGTGGATCTTCCTCTAGAGGGCCTTCTTGATCCCCATCATTATCAGGTTCAGGCAATTCTAGCTCATCGTCAACATTAGGATCATCACTTGTACCATCTTCTCCAGTTGCATTATATCCTTTCCCATACTTTCTAGGTGCTGAATCTTTCTTTGCCTTGGCCTCAGAGTCTTCACAGATGCAGGTGTATGGGTTCTCATGAAACTCTCCCCTGCCTGGCCTAACCTCCTTTGGTTCCCCCATAAAGCCCCGCTGGTAACTACGAACTTTAGATACAAACACTTCCCATGCCATGTTACTTTCATCCAAGAACAACCGGTATAATTTTTTAGCATTTGGGCGAATGGTAGGTTTATGTCCAAAATATTTCCTACAGTTTAAGCAAACACTAAAAATTAGTCAAGAAAATAAAGCAAACACTAAAAATATTTCACACTGGTGGCGGTGGGAAACAAGAAAATAAAAAATGAAGAAGCGAGGAAAGATCAATTACCTCCTTCCAGCTAATATTCTAGCCATGTTACCATTGTTGTTGGTAACAAATACATCGCTTTCATCACAAACTATAAAGTCAAGAGCAGCCATTCGAGAAGAAAATCTGGAAAATCTTTCCAACTCCTCCTTGCTGGCTATGGTCTCCTTGGTATAGAAGTTTGGGAAGAGTGCTTTTAGGGGAGCCAATGATTCTTCCCCTCTGTAGACTTCTCCAGAGGCCACATAAATATGGACATCACTACCATAACCCAGTGCTCTCAACATGAGACCAACTTCCTTGGGAGTGAGGGGGCATTTTCCATGTCTTCTTTCCTTTTCAGGGTTTTTCATCTGCAATGCATTAACAATAAATTTCACAAATACTTTACCTGCTACTCTAGAGCTCAACACATAATGTAAATCAAATCAATTTATGAGAATTAAAAATTACTCAGGCTCAAATTCAATGCACAATTTAAATGAATCCCTTTCACTACAAGGATCTTAGTGTTTTTCTGTTATAAATAAAAACCTTACAGATGCTCAAAGAGTGATAATCATCCAACTGCAACAAATGATGATTTACTAAGACATAACAACTTGGAATAAATAAATATATATCTATAATCTACATAAAGCATATGCATCAAAGAAAATTTTCCAAATGCTCGAAAACTAAACCCATGGCCAACTGTCCACATTTAGGTTTTCATTCTTCTTTCTCTTTTCATTCGTCTGTTCTCTAAACTTTAATCATATTAGATCGATTCTACAGCAGCAAGTCACTTGAACCTTACATGTAAAGTTTTCCACCTCCTCCGTATGGCACCCAGTTCTTCCCTTTCACGATCACCCCCACCATAATAGCATCCTGAGAATGCTAACATATCAGGTTCATATCTGCAGTGAGAAACATTCAATTGCATCAACAAGCCATATAATGATTGTCCTTAGTAAATGTCAGCTTCTTGAATGTAGAAGTCATCAACTGGTATTGGTAATGATGATGCAACATAACCATAAACCTCCACATTGTCCATATAGAATTAACCATCCAGAAATTAGAGGCTATAACACGACCTTATCATTAGAATTTAAATTAGAATAGCAAACAAGCCATGATGATATTTAATCTTCACATGTGCATGAAAGAACAAGAGGGTATCATGTCTATCAATATCCTCAATAACTGTCATATAGCTATATTCACATGAATGCAAATCAACTGTATGCTTTTATCCACAAATCTAGATGATTTCACAGTTCATTTTAATATTAGTATACACCAACAAGCAAGGGGATATAGTGGTAGTACAAATGAATGAAATATGTGTACAACAATGGATAAAAGTTCTCCTCAGGCTGTGAAATTGAACTAGATAGTTAAATCTATGGGCTCAATGGATGCTGGTGATAGGTTTATCAATGATTCCAATAATATATAGACAAGATTAAATTGTTTGTACAATTGGATAAGGTAGCCAAGAAACACAGAGTCTCCAGTGAAACTCAACCAGAATACCTCAGGTGCAAGGCAATGAAGTGCTTGTATTTCATCCTCATCCTGCGGACCAATGTCTTGCCCATTTCAAGGATAGAATCAGTAAACTTCAAAGCGTGGTAGTTAACTCTACATCTTAACTTTTGCAATTGTGTGTCCAACTTGTTTGCAAGTCTGTAATCAAACTTGGTGAGCTGAATTGCCTGTCAAAAAAGTAATACTAGCAATGTCATTATTAAGATGATGAACTAATGATTCAACACTAGACACAGTGTAATAATACCAAATACAGTAGATTAACTTAAGTAATCCATACTTTCAAATGCCAGTACACTGAACACCAAGGCGTGTACAAATACTAATACAAACTAAGAATTCAGGAAATACAAAGATTTGAGAAAAATTGTCACACCAAAGCAAATGTATTACTTGTATTTGGTTTTGTTGCTAGTGAACGGGCATATTTCATCCAGGATGTAATCTTAAAATCCAATGTGGCCAAAAAGAGAATCTTAAAACATTCAAATAAAAAAATCAGTGTTAGTTCACAAAAAAAAAAAAAAATTTAATATTTAATATAATCCTATATAAAGGATTATATATTCCTTATGATACAAAAATACAAAAGTAGCAATTTAATCAATAGTAAGGTTTGTCAAATGATGTGAAATCAAAGATCATCATCAACTATTCCAAACTGATTTCTATCACTTCACAAACATTTCCACTATTGGGAGCAGTTAAATTCACTTACAAAACTGAGTTCAAATTACCATTTGAGCATTCGTATGTCCTAAACATGAATTCATATTATCCAAAAATGATGCATCTAAATTCCGCCTAATGGTCCATAGCCAACACAAGATACCCAATAGAATATGAACAGTTTAACAAAATATGGATACGGTTGAAAGCTAAACAAACATGACCTCTGTTATAGCCCATAAATAGGTTCTAAAAATAAATATGTGCGAATGATAATAGAGTAGCAGTATCAATGCAGGACACAAACATAACAACCAGAATTCTTGCAATTAAGTGGGAACCTATCGAAATCTATTTTGTACAAAAGAAATCAGTATCAGTTATGGAGGACCGAAAACTTACATGCCTTTTCAGAAGAACAGGCAACACGCGATTTTGATAACATCTCTGATTACACTTCCTTGGAACACGCATATTTCTTGGAATCCAAGTCTTCCCTCCCCTTTTTGGGAGATGTTTTATGATTTTAACATCATTTGACAGAGAAGAAATGAACCAATCAACATCAAAAATCTCTCCAAAATTACTGCACAAACAAAGAAAGTAAAATAGTAGCTATCTAATATAGTAATCATTAAATACGTTTCAACATGTTCAAACTACTATATGGGAATGATTAAAAGCATTTCAATGTTGTTCTTTTAAATGATTTGGGAGGTAAGTAAAAATTCCAAAATGACAAGTTGCAAACAAGAAGACAGTTATGTTCATTCCATAACCAACCTCGTATCCTTCCAAAAGGATTTTTGGTCCAGCTTTGGAACAACAAGCGTAGCATTCAGAATTCGGGCAGCAACAACAGCATCAGTGATCTGCAAGAGAAAACAATGCAACCTCATACCAACCAGTAAATTGATCAAACGATTAATGTCAGAAACACAACATGGTCTAAACATCCTTGCCCAAAAATATTCATCTCTAGGTAAAAGCGTTATTAGATCCCATATTACAGCCACTGAAATTGAAATGATTACTTTACACAGTTTCTGCAACCAAACTGTTTCACCGTTAAATCTCACACATACAAATTCATTAAGGGACCTTTTATGGACAGCCAAACAAGCAAGATTTCTAGTTATTGTTAACATAAATTCAACTACCCCAATATTCCACATCCCAAAAAGATCTCATCTAAATCATGTATAAAAAATAAAATGTATTCAACATTAACCACTTAATATAACTATACAAAACGACCTTGCTAGATTTCGTTAATTGTCACTTTCATCTTGAAGAATAAAAAATGTAACGCAATATATTGGAAGACCTGACATTAAAAAAATTATCAAGTTAGATTGTTTGGTTTAGAACTATACATGCAAGTGTATCAACATGACAGAGATACAGTAAAAAAAAATTTTTAAATGGTGAGGATGGTGAGAGGATATATGCCACAATGACTTCAAATGTAAGCTATGTCACTTGGATCCACGTCCAGATGCTGAGTTGGGTACTTGTCCAGACTTCAAATTTTCATAATCTCAAAGAATTTTAAACTCTTTTGAGGTGTTTGGTGACTCTAGAGTCAAATTTGTATGTTCTCATGGGAATCTCTACTCCTCAAGTCAAATTTATATACCCAAGAGTCAAAGTAATAAAGGTTATAAGGTGAAACCAATCTCCCAATGACAATAACTTAGTCAAAAAGCAAAGTAATTAAGCCTCCGTCAGCATGAAATTGAAGCAAAGATGTATCAGACATTCTAAAATTAGCAAATTATAAAAGAGTATTCATGTTTGTTTGCTGGTTGTGTAAAAAAAATCATTATGTTTGTGTAGTTCTACATTTTAAGTGTGTTTATTACAAAGTTTACCAAATAATTCAAAATTGGTCGGTACTATACCTCCTAAAGGGATGGGTTAGATAGCAAATCATACAATCCATTTATTATCATAGTTTTAAATAGTGGTTGTTACATAACACAATGGCCGTTATGTAATAGATTTTCAACCTACTATGACAATTATTCACCATTAAATAATGGTCAAAAAATTTATGTCCCCTTTAACGGCTGTTTTATAACAGAGATGGCCATTACAGCTGTTAGTTTAATGGGAGTGCAGGATTTTTTTTTTTTTTTTTTCCAGCAGGGTTCACATGCCTTTGTCCTCTTGTGTTTACTGCCTACCAAGAAAAGCTCCTCTTCCTTTACCACTCATTTTTCTTCTTCTTCCTTTCATTTCTTTCCACTAGCAACTAGTGAATCAGCTTGCATACCGAGACCGCCATGCTAACTCTATGTAGAACCAATTCAAGGTAGACCAGATCAAGATCCACAGCTCTAACATTCTTCTTCTCTTTACTTACAAAAATAATTTTTTGAATTGCAACGTCCATAAGTGTTGCTTATTTAAGTTGATTGTTAATTTTGGACTAAAACTATAGAGGCTATGTCTTTATTTATGGTGTTTTATGCTTATTAGTTAGTTGTAATTCTTAGTTTTGGTTAATTATGTTAATATTTTTTGTAGTTTGCAATTTTTTGCATAAAACTTGCACAGCGGTTTGCCATTATCATTCTGTTACAATCACGACAGCACCGTTACCATTCCATGTGATGGCAACCGCAATTTAAAATCATGTTGCAAAATAAAGCCCTATTCAATCATTAGCATAGGCTTTCGATGAAGAAATACATATTACACTACTTCTTTAGCTTTGAATTCTCATTTAACTTTTTGAGACAATGAAAAAAAAATCAATGTAGTTTCTCTTAAATGAATGCTCATGTGCGTGTTTCAAAGTTTTTACAGGGACTGGCAACAAGTAAACTAAAATACAAATAAAGCAACAGTACAAAATAGTATCTCAGAAAAAGGTACCCCAGTTCTTTGTTGATTCAATCCTCCACTTGTAGCAATAAGCAAATAGCGATCACGTTGGGTAATAGCATCAGCATCTGAGCAAGATTGACCAAGTTCAGCTCAAAAAAATGATACAATTCTTATGTAGGACCCTTACAAATTACAAAACCAAACAAAATGCTTCTAACAGCAAGTGTCAAACAACTTTCTGAAACAATTGCTTCAAGCAGGAGCCATTCTACTTAAAACATAAAGAAATACGTACTTGCAAAATTCTTGCTAGCATTACTGCATCCATAGTAGAATTTTGAATTTCTTGAGGTCCAAATATCACGATCCAATCTCCCTCCACCGCTCTAATGCACCAAAAAATTAAATAAATAAATCACAACAAGCAAATCATAATCCCAAAAAAAAAAAAAAGAAAAAAAATACTTATACAGTTAAAAAAATATGTAGGAAAATAAACCCTAACCGGCACACGAAAAACTGCTTCTTCCAACGCAACATCAGTTCCAATAATAGACTGAAACAATAAATAAACAATTAAAATGAGTAAACAGGACGGCATCTGAAAATCCAATTCTCGCGTATGTATATATCGATGCAAATGTATGCAGATAGTGCGTGAAATAGAGAATGCAAGTACCGCGTATCTTCGACGAGGGTAATGAAAGCTATCGGAAGCGATTGGAGACGGTGCGAGAATGGAGAGCAGACCAAAGAGAACGAGTAGAACTCCTGAAACAGCAGATATTAACGGAAGCAGAGTACGGAGGCGGCTGTAGTAGTGGTGGCGCCGCCTATGGAACGCCATTTTGCGGCGGCTTTGGACGTCACAAAAACTACAACTTATCTCCCCTGTAAAAATAATATGTCGAGAGAAAGAGGGAGCGGAGTTAGAGCCAAAATCGAGATGTTGTAGTTGAAAAAAGGAGTGGTGAAGATAGACAACAATGATGGACTGTGATGTGACGGTGCGTTAGCGATTTAGCATCAGACGGGTTTTGGGCGCAGAGAGAAAGCGAAAGAAAGAAGGGATGATTGAGTGATACGGTGTGGACCGCCCAAATAAAAATACCCAGGGAGCAACCTGTGACTATGATATGAGCTGGCTCAGTCAGTTTTCGCCGTTAAAGATTGGAGCAAAATTGCGCTCAACCGATGTACTTGACTTATTGTTTTCCCTTTTTTAATCTTTTTTTACCTGATTCCGTTTGTACAGCCAATGAATGAGGTTGCTTGCTGCAATATTTCACATACTTTTTTCTTTTTGACATTTTTTTATAAATTAATTACGTATTTATTCATTCATTAATCATTATAGCATCTTGATTGCAAGAAAAATTTATCAAAAAATTGAATCATTTTCATTTTAATGATATAATTGTTTTTATAATTTGAAAATTTTTTTATTTAGTAATGCAAATATATGTATAAATTATTTAAGTCTTCAACATATACATTTGAAAAGATTATTATAAATAAAAATATAAATCTTTAACAGAAAAACACCTAGTTAGCTTATAAAATAAATATTAAAAAGATAATATGCAAAAAAAAAAAAAGTTGTTTGGTAAACCCCCTTCACCAGATTTGCCTTTTTGGATTATCATTAATTGTTGCCTGTACCAGTTAATCTTTTCGACTCAAAAAAGAAAATTTCACGTACATGGCGCGTGAAGGCTATTTTTTCCTTTTATTTTAGCAAAATGCAATATAATCTCCTGTTTTATATCACTGTTAACTTTTTTGTTTTTTTATGATTTAAATATTTTAAGTGGTGTTATTATTTAAAAATTATATTATTAAATAATAAGTGTCACGTCAAAATTACCTCTTTATTTTGTTAATCAATGAAAAACTCTCCATAATCAAATTGTTAGAGGGAAAATTTTATATGTATCTTCATTTTATATCTCCAATTAATGATATCTTGACACTTAAACTAATCATTAATATTTATCTTACAAATTTATTTTATATTTTTAATAAAAAATATTTATATTCTTACTTAATATACGTATTTTATAAGTAAATTTCTCATCAATAAAGTGCTCCGACTGCTATCATTATTGCTATTTTGATTTCGGTTTATGCATTTCGCTAAAACCGTTAACCCTTTCATTGTTTTGCTTTTTTTTTTATAAGTATCACGTCGACTTAGGAATTAATATTAGTAACAAAAAAATTTAATTAAAAAACTCACCATGCTTAATGGAATTTGAACCGAAAATCCCCAAACATTACTCTAGCCACTCTCCTCATATTTTCACTTTTTTTTCTCTATTATGTTTTTTTTACAAAGAAAAAAGCTTATGTCATCAAAGCAAATCTGCTGCAAGAGCGTTACAAATAAAGAGGCGAGGGACAGACACCCGATCCTCTGGGCAAAGAATATCTTCTACTTTATTTAGGCTATCTTCAACTCTATTATTTATTGCATTTTTTATATTATAAATAATTTAATTTTTTTATTTGAATTTATATTAAAAACTGTATATATTTCAATAATATTTTTTATTTTACTTTCTTATTAATAAGGAATAAAATAGATCTCTTACACTTGATAATTGAATAAAAATAAAAATAAAAGAGCATAAAAAATGAAAAAAAATGTTAAATAACTTTTTTAGGAGTGCAACCTCTCTTCTTCATTGTAGGAAAGAAAAAATGACTCATTAAACTTATTTAAAAAATTTGAATTATAATATAGATATTGTTGGATTTTAGTTGATTTCACATTTCTTCCTGTTTTAATGAATAATGCAAATTGGAGAAAACATTGAGATGCCTTAACCTAGTTTTCCGGTCACCAGTTTTGCCTTTTCTCGTACCTAATTGCCCAGATCAAAATATAATAATCACAAATTGATATAGGTATATCATTAAATATTCTCAACACAACTAAAGGCAAATGAAGTGATTTTTTTTTTTTTCCTTCAAATTTATGGGCATTTAATAAATAAAATGCCTGATAATATTAAATATCAAAACTTATCATGTTTGCATAATTTTATCTAAATCTTTTAAAATAGAATAATTTTAGCCAAATCTTAAAATAGATAGATTTATCTAAATCTTTTCAAAAGTAAAAGATATAGCACAGTTGCAAATATGGATATTGTAGGTGTTATTAAAAAAAAATTCTTTGAATAATGACATCCATAACATCTATAAATTTTTTAAAGTTAGTTATTAGTAATTTTAGTTTTTAAAATCAATATATGTTATTAATTTCATTTGCTAAATAATTATTTATAATACAGTCACATGTCATTATTTTACATTATATTACAAAAAACTGTTATATACAAATTTAAATAGGAAACAAAAAATTAATTATCATATAGAAAACACCTTCTCCATAAGAAATTAAAAATTTTAAACAAGAAGCTAATAATATCATATAAAAAATGTATGAATATAAATTAGAAAAACCTAAAAAGAAAAAAAATAACTTTTAAATATGAAATTAAAAAACCTAAAAAGAAAAAAAAAGTTATGAATAAAATGTTAAAATTTAAATTAATTTCATTAATTATTCAAAATTTTGAATATATAAGGAGTTTCAACAGTCAAATATATTATTAGGAAATATTTTGTTTAATTTTAATAAATTTTTTCTTAAAATTATTTCACATAAAATTGAATATATAATTCAATAAACAATCTTTTATTATAACTATCTCACATGTATAAATATAATTTGTAACTATCTGTTAGTTTTATTTTTAATTATGAAATAGTTAATATTATTTATTTGATTGACTATTAATAATTATTTCATTTAAATTTAATAAAATTTCTCTTCAAATTATATAAAGATTGAAAGTATGAATTACTTGATTTATTATAACCATCTTGGTACATAATTATAAATTTTGAAAATATTATTTTATTAATTTATTTGCTTGGTAATATTTTTTATAAAATAATAATTATTTATTTAATAAAACAAATATTAAAATTTATTTTTAATTTCATTATTATAAATATACTGCGTAATGCGCTGGTTTGCAACTAGTTGTTTTTAATTTTGATAAAAAAATTTAAGAACTAATCTAATATAATTTTTTTAGTAAAATTCATCTAATTGTGGATCACATAATTAAAAATAATAATTTTAATATATATAAAAGTCACATCATTAAATCATATACATTTCTTATATGTAAATTTGATCTGAAATAAAATGCACAAATATTTAAGTACAACTGTTTACTTTAAAGTTTGAATAGAACAACAAAAATATAGAAATATTTAGTTATTTAATATCATTAAACTTAAATAAAAACTATTTATGTGTGTATCAGTATCTTTTTTTAGTATATTAGAAAATATTTAAATAAATGAGACAATCAAATTGTCAATTCAAAATTTTATTGAATTGTAAGACAAGTATTCTATTATCACGCTATTCGATTGGCAATTACTTTCTTTATTAGTGCCTTTATTTTGATGGTCTAGCAGTACTCTAGTGCGGTTTTGGAAGGCCCATCCCATAACAGAAACTAGAGGCAGGATGGCTGAATGGGACCTTTGATACAAGGAGACGATGAGGTGAAATTTGGATTAATCGATTAGAGATTCCTTAGATCACATGGGTCGATATTTAATTTTTAATTGATTTGTTCATTAGAGACTAAAAACAATAATTATAAGACATGGTAATCCAGGAATGCCTGCTTAGTTGTTGCGCATCATGGCACCTGCCACTGCCGGTATAGTGTAGTCTCACAGGCATTTAAGAAACCAAAATTGGAGCACATTTAAGATTGTCTCGTCTTCAAATTGCTTATAGTTAAAACAATGCCACCTGCTATAACGAAGGATATCTAGACTATAACGTACAAACCCTTTGTGAATAAAATTGATAATTAGAAAGCTATGAAGGGGACAATTGAAAATTTTCAGAAAAAATGTGTGATTATATAAATTGTTGATTTTCTTTTATCACTTTGAGATTTAGTATGTCTTCTTGTTTCATTTGATGCTTCGTCTGTGACCATTGCCACAAAACAAAAATATGTAAAAATTAATAATTAGACAGGTTTTGAAAAATTAGTTATATTTGGAAAGGTATTTATGATATTAGTAAATTTTAGGATGATTTTATGGTATGAACTTTTATATAAAAGAATAACTTATTTCGGACTCTTTAAACTTTATATAGTTTTTCTCTATTGTTTTTTTTAACTTCAAAACATAAATTTTAATCCTTAACTATACGTGTTTACTGCCCAAACCCCTTTTTTGATTGATGCATTAATAGCGTTAATGGAAGGGTCTATTGGATAATAAAATCACAAAACAAAAGATTAATTAGATTCTCAAACTTACAAACAAAATTTAAGTAAGTTCAAATTAGTTTTTTTAGTATATTTTTTTTATATAATTAACACTAATTTTATAACTTCGTGTTTAACTAAGTTTTAACTATAACAAAAATAATTCAAATTTATTTTTTATCTTATAAGTAATAAAAATATCAAAATTAAAATTTAAAAATACTAACTATCTAAATTATGACTAAAAAATTATCTCTCTCACTCTTAATAATGTAATTGAATATAATTTTTAAATTAAAAAAATAAAAATTATCTTTAAAAATAATATTTTAACTAATGTAAAAAAATGAACTATTTTATTTTGCTTATGGTTATTTTGATAATTAATATGATATTTCTTAGTTTAGCCATCATGCAAAAAACTCAAAGTGTTAATCACAAAAATATATATTTCTCAACCCTATTAACGATTCTTATATTTCTTGCCTACCTATATGACAAATACACACGAATATATTACAATTTTTAGTTTTCAATATGGATGAGTCAAAGCTCTCCAAGCTTACAATTCATTTTACATCAATTTAGCAATTACTCAAGAAATTCTATGATCAAGCAAACCCCCAATATATGTAGCTGCAATTTTGTAAAAGTATCATATATTAATTTTAAACTTTTTTTTATCAAAATTGTCACTAATTAATCAACATCCTCCGTGTTGTATTACTTGCAATATCTTATAAGGCAAATAATATTTGAATCTATCAATATTATAGACATAAGCCCATATATTCAACGAAAAAAAAATAAATAAACATTCAAAATTTGATAAATTGGGTAAACATCCATCACTCAACAGGTGGTTTGCGTTGGAGTTTGACTAAGAAAACTAGTAATAGTAGTAACACTATTAAACCATTAAATATCAATTTACAAATTGATTAAAAAATAATGACGAAATTAAAATAATAAAATATAATAGAAGCAATTAATTGAGATAAATTATAAAATTAATTGATCAAAATTAATATCGAATGACAATGTGCAATGAATGTAAAATAAATAAAAGGTCAACCAAACAATAAAAAAAATATATGGACTATTTATTTAAATAAATCAAAATTGTTCTTTTAAAAATAAAATCTAATTGTTCTAGTTAATAAAATAGTAAAAAATTTTGAACTATTTGTATCACTCTTTGTTATTATATTCATTATTATTTTATTTTGTTAATTAAATAATTAAAGTCTATTTTTAAAGAGAAATTTTATTTTTTAATTTGAAAATTACATTTAATTATATTATTAAGAGTAAAAGGGACAACTCTCTTTGAATCATAATTTAGGTATCTAGTATTTTTTTTTTTTTACTTTGATATTTTATTATTAATAAAAATTAAAATTTTAATTATTATAATTAAGCTTGAATTGAATATAAATTTATAAGATTTATGTTAATTAAGGTAAACTAGCTTAAGAAAATTAATTCAGGTTTATTTACACTTTAATGTAAATTTGAGGATCATATGATATTTTATTGCCTATTGATACTTTCATTAACATTGTCAACAAACTGTTAAAAAAGAGATTTGGGCAACAAACACAAATAATTGAGAAATCGAAACTACATCTTCAAGTTAAATTATAGTAAAAACGCGTAAAGTTCAGGAAATTTGGGATGAGTTGTTTTTTATATAAGATTTTAAACTATATATGTAATGTATTAATTATTTATAATAAATTTATAAAAAAATAAAAAAATTATTTAAAATATAACATAATTATAAAAATAAAATTATTATTTATATATTTTAAAAAATATATTAACTGTGACGTCATAATATGGCATTATATACTATAGTGCAGTATGACATTAAATAAAATTTTGACTTTTTATATTTAACTAATAAAAAATAGTTAATTTTTTAAATAAAATAATTATTTATTTTAATAATATTAAAACACAAAAAAATTGTAATATATTTTTAAAAATTATGAGATGAAATAATAGATTATGATAAAGCCTAAATCTGGCGCCTTTTGACTACTCGGCGAAACTGTCGGAGTGACACCGATGCTGCATCAACATTTTATAAAAGTAATATAACTTTAAGGAATGTTCCATTTATTTATTTGTAAATTTCAAAACCAAATTACAGTAAAAACTAAGCATGCATTATGCGTATTTAATCACCTTATAAATGCAAAAAAATAATCTAATTCAATGGAGTATTGGCTTAGTAATTAAGAGACTCAAATTCAATATATAATGTTATTAAAAGTATAAATATTAGACTTAATCCAAACTTTCAGTTATTCAAGAGGTTAACTCAATGAGATACTAATCAATTATTAAATTTGTTCTTTTACACTATAATAAATAAATTATTTTATTTTATCAAGGCTCCAATATGTTTTGTATATTTTAATATTCTTTCTAATGAAAATAAAAAAAATTAAATTTAAATGTTATTGTAAAATTAATTTGTTGAAAATATTTAATTTCTACACTAGTAATAAATACCCTAATAATAATACAAACTTAATATAGGCAAATATCCTCAAACGAATTCATAGCTAAAAACATTGATGAAATTTGATAATTCAGTTTACGCTCAACGCTATTCATCTTTGAAGAAACCTCAAAACCCCTGCGCCTAAATTGAAATTGGGAGCGAACTCAGAGAAATAAACATGGATATGATTAATATGTATAATATGAGTCAAAAATATCAGTCATATATATAATTAATTTTGATTTTAAACTCAGATTTAGATATGTGTTGGTTATTTACCAAGCAATTATATTAATAACATAATACTTTAGATAAATGATAAGTTAATATATTTTTATTTTATCACGTGGTAAGTAAATTAAGAATTAAATATTTAAGTTTCTTTATTAATTAAAAATATAAATAAAAATTCTTCATATAAAAATAATTTAGAAAGTTTAATAATATATGAAATTCTTCATATTCATAATAACAAGTATTTAGTTTTCCTATATAATATGAAAAATTTTAAATAAAAAAACCGATAAAATGAAAAATGGAACTATAATTTTATTTTTTATCAAAATTATATTATTATTAAATTTATTTTACTAATTTGATTATTATTTTATTTACTTAAAAATATCTAGTTAGAGAATAATTTTTTATACAGTAATAAAAAATTTATCATTTGCATATTATTTATAATTAATTAATTAAAATAAATATTAAATTTATTTAAAATCATTATTAGAATTATATAGAATAACACATGAATTTATAATTAATATATTTTAAATTTTATCTCCAAAAAATTATTCTTTCACATTTACAATACAACTTCCATTATTAAATTAAATCATTAAGAACAAAATTAACGCTCGATAATGAAAATTAAATAATATGACTATTTATAAATGAGAATATTTTTTATTATTTTAAAAAAAGATAATGGAAACTAAATAGTAAATTCAAATTTGTTCATTTGATAAAGTAATCGGTTACATGTTGTATCCAATCAAATATTAATGATAACAATCTTAAGAATTAAGACCAAATGAAAGAAGTGTAGGAATTACTCACTCATAATGAATACTAGCTTTCTCTCTACCATCAAAATTTGCAATGAATAAAAGCTGCTTTGCACGTAGGCTTTGCTTGTAGTAGGAGGTTGCAAATGAATAAACTTTCTCTGACTAATGATTTGTACATATGCTTTGCTTATAGAAGGGTGCGATGTAAATCTGAAATTCTATGGACTAATGATTTACTTGGAAGAGTTAATCATTCTTCAAAGAGACATGTGGACATATTATGTTTTATTTTTTTTTTACAAATATATTATATCGAGAGTTTTAATTATTTGTATTTACTTAAAAAAATGTGTGATTCTACAAAAAAAAAATTGCAAGTAGCCGAAATCGTTATTCACAGGTCATGGATGAGTGTGTTACGCTAATATTTGTTTAATATTATTTATTATATAAAATTTTAAATTAATTTTTATATTTGGCTAATTTAAAAATATTTTTTATTATTAAAATTTACAATATAAACTCATTAATATAATTTTATTAATTAATTATAAAAAAATTTTAAAAATATAATATTTTTAATTTAATGTTACTATACCATAATATATGTCTAATAAAATTTAATATTTAAATGTTTGTATTTTATTAAAAATTTTAGTAATATGAAATATTTCAATATTTACATGTATATAAAAAGGCTAAAATATCATATAAATTCTTCAATTTGTTTTAAAGTGATAATAAGTGAGAAAATAAATTTTTTAGTTAAATTTACTCATAAACTTGTGTTATTTTGTAATAAAAGTAATTTTTCATTAAAATTATCTTTGATATTCTATTATTTCATTATAAAAGTTCAAAATACTAACTGAGAAAAGTGTGTGCTATAAACGCAATTTAAAAGAATCAGACTCATATGTACTTCAATAAAAACACAACTTCCTCTAAATATTTAAATCTTTAAATCTCCAAATTTCAAAAATACAGTTTTACTTTAACAATCAAAATTTTATTAATTGAAGAATACGAAAGAGCGATGTTTTCGTTGAGTAATAATTTTACTCATTCATCTAATTGCGACATATATAAAAAGAAAATAAGTTAAATATAAGTATAATGATATGAAAAAATATTGCTAAAAAAATTATTATATAATTTAATAAATTATACTTAAAAGAAATAATTTATAAATAATAAAAAAATAAAATATTTGTCTTATGAAAAATTTTCATAGGGTGAAAAGTTTTTTTGAAAGTAGGAACATAAGAAAAATTGTTTCCATAAAAAATGTGAGATGGAGAATGGGTAATAGTTTTTGCCTCGCTCATTTATCATTCTTATGTCAATGTCTTTTTTAATTAATATTTTAGACTTTTATGACGAAATAATATAAAATTAAGAGTAATTTTGATAAAATAATACAAATTTATGAGTAAATTTGATGAAAAATTCATTTTGTCGTTTTATTGTTATTTTGAGATAAATTTTAGGATTTATTTGATACTTTATCTGTATATAAAAAAGAATAAAAACCGGAAAAGAGTAATTTCTTTCAAAAATTTTTGAAAGACATAATACATCAAATATAAATGATAATTATGAAAGTTTCTTAAATATTTAATATATATCATTTAATTATTATTTATATGTCAATTAATAAAACTATAAATTCAATAATGTGTCAAAAAAAGAATTATATCAAATAATTATATTTTCTCCATGTACCAAACAAAGAATTATACAAACTATTAAATCAAAAATTTCAATAAAATTTAAATCAATATTTTAATTGGGTTTTATTACATAATTTTTTTTCTCACTTCCAATTAAAAGTTTTATTTAGAACAAACACTATCAATTTAACAACTGGCTTGGATGATTTCTCAAGCATAATAAGACCATTGAATATTCAAGAAAATTATCACTTCCTCCATCTTCAAAAGATTATCAACTATTATTTTTTGAAATATTTCAAAATGTATGTCTACTTTCATTAAATAAAAAATATTTATAATCAATATTCCTAATTTACCCACATTAATTACTCATTATGTTCCAAATTATATGTTGTTTTAGGAGAAAAATTTTATCTCATAATACATGACGTTTTACAATTATATATGAACATTAATTAATTTTTTCCAATTTTGTCATTTCTTTTTTTCATAATAATTATTTTTTTTCAGACTGTATAATAATTTATAAAAATAATTAATTAAGGGTAACATAGTTTTTTATTTATGTAGTAACATATATTAAATACAATCCTTAATATATGTGCAAAAATATTAAACGACATTTATTCTGAAATAGATTGCTAAACTATAAAGTATATTTATTTTTCATTAAAACATAATTGAGAGTATAAATGATAAAATATGCTATAAATGGTGAATTGATAAAATATTAAATATTTTTTAAAATAATATGAAAATGAATAGTGACAACTTTTTTGAGATAAATGAAATATATTATTATGGGATTATACTACAATAGAAATACTTATACGTTCCTTTTACACAGGCAATTAATCAGTGAGAGCATTGATTTATGTCTATGTGTGCATTTTTCAAATAAAATCATGTGGACTTATATTAAACTATTAGTAACAATTCTAAACAAGTTTAAGTGCTTTGTTTCCTAAAAAATTAGGAGTCGATAATTCATGCTTTATACAGTTATGATTTAATATATTATTTAAAATATGTTTAAAAATATTTATAAAATAAATATTCATATAAAATATATAATTAAGTAAATAATATTTATTTTTAAAATATATAATATATAAAAATTAGTTTTTACTTTTATATTTTTTAGTTATCTATTTTGTAGTTTATTTTAATAATTATTCATGTGTATTTTAAATTATATTTAATTATACATTTTTATAAGAAAAATTTGATATTTGTGTGTTAAAAAGTTAGTTTAATAAATATCAATTTTTTATCTTAAATAAACATTTAGCTAACAAATGATAATCACTTTTCTAAAATTGAATATGATATCAAATTTAATTAATTAATTAATTAGTTAATTAGTTTAGCTATTCAAATAAATATATAAATAATAATTAAAAATTTATAATTATTCTATAAAATCATTATAAATTAGACCTTTTCAAGTAAATAAAATGATAAAAATAAATGCTATAATTAAATTAGTTTAATAAAATTTAATAATAATATAAATTTTTGATAAAAATAAGAAAATTTATAGTTTTTATTTTTCTTTTATTTGGCATTTTTTACTATATAACTTTTTTTTAATTTTTTCCTATTATATGAAAAACTAGAAAATGTGAATAACTTTTTATATTGTTAGACTTTTAAAATTATTAATTTCCTAAATTCTTGAAATTTTAAATCATTTTTATGTGAAAAATTTTATATATTGTGTTAAAATTTCTAAATCAATATATATTATTAATTTTAATATAAAATTTTGTTTTAAATCATTGTTTTCTATTTAACAAATAATTATCTATAATATGGTTGTGTGTCACTAATTTATATTATGTTATAAAAAACTGTCATATTAAAAAAATATTTCTAAATATAAAATTAAAAAACTCAATTGCCATAATAGAAAAATTTTTAATTTGGAAATTAAAAATCTAAAATGTAAAATTTCTAAAACAAAAAGTCAATATCATATAAAAATATTTTGGATAAAAATTAGAAAAATTTAAAAATAACAAAATTTAAATTACTTCTAAACAAAAAATTAGAAAAGTCTAAAAAAGTAAAAATTCCAAATATGAACCTAAGATATTATGAACATAAAATTAGAAAATTCTAAAAAGTAAGAATTTTAAACTACTTCTAAAAAAATTAGAAAAATCTAAAAAATAAAAATTTTAATTAAGAGGCAAATATTTAATTAATTGTATTGATTATTCAATTTTTTTTATATAAGAGCAAATGACAGTATAATAGATGGTTATGAATTATTTCATTTAAATTTAATAAAATTTTTCTTTAAATTGTGCTATATAATATTGCAAATATAAATCATTAGATAATCATTTGCACAGTAATTTCATATGTGTATATATAATTTATAATTATTGATTAATTTTATTTTTATATAAAATACTTAATATTATTTGTTTGATTGATTATCGAAAATTATTTTATTTAAATTTAATAAAATTTCTCTTAAAATTATATCATATAAGATTGAAAATATAAATCAATAGATAAATTTGTATTAATTATTATTTATGTATTAATTTTAGTGTTTAACTAATTAGTTAATTATATAATAAAAATAAAAATAAATTTTATTTAAATTTGTTATTTTAAATATACCACATAACGTGTAGATTCGCAACTAGTTATTTTTATGTGAAAAATTTATATATTGTTAAACTTTCTAAATTATTTTATGTAAAAAACTTCATATATTATTAAACCTTTTAAGTTATTATTATATAAAGACTTCCTATATTGTTAAATTTGAAAGTTATTTTTATGTGAAAAAACTTTTATATTGTTAATTTTTTATATTTTCTTTTAGTTAATTAAAGAAATTAAATATTTAATTATTAGTTTACTTGTTATATAAAAAAGAAAATATATTATATTATTACTAATTAAAATATTATATTATTAATATAATTACTTAACAAATGATAAATACCTAACTAAAATTGAATTTAAAACTAAAATTAATTATATATATCAATTGCTTCACGAGATATTGTTTAGATGTTTGAGGCATTTAACATTATTATTATTATTATAAAAGTATAATTTTAAAATAAAAATAATAATTTTTTATAAGTAATTATAGATTTTAATCATCTTTATACCCATAAAATTTATAATAAAAAATTATAATTTTTACAAGAGAAATCCTTTTGTGCTAAAATCAAATTAAACATCCTAGACATTGAGCGCCCCATCACCGACGGACCGTTTAAGTAAATCTTAGGACGTTAACTGATAAGCAATGAGTTATCGTTCGACGGCGAACCAAATACCAGATATACCCTCGGGAGCCCGTTATGTCCTTATAAACTGGCGATCGGTTGTCGAAAGGAGATCAACGGTTGTGTTAAAAACTAGACAGAGGAAATGAAACAATCTCAACCATCCGATGACAAATAATATAATCTTATACGAACTACCCCACAAGATAACTGTGGAACTGAACCCCAATTCTTCGGCAGCGAACAACCCTCATCTCTAGGCACTCTTCTTCCTCTGCACAAGAAGACCCTGACCTAAGTTGTTCCGCCCTTCAAATTTCTTTCCGCTAATGGCGAGAGTATAAAGTATTATTAGGGTTACGTTAAGTTCTTTATCTGCTTTTAAAAAATTTACTAGAGAGAAAAAACAAGTGATCATTAGGTCAGATGAATTCGTTGACTGTGAAACCCTCCTTTTTTATATCTAAATTATCTTCTTCTTCTTATAGTTGTACGATTCCTGTATCTAATCGACCTTCAATAGTAAGTTTCAGAAGCAAGGCGAAAGATAGCATTGGAGGAAGGTCAGGGTTGAGAATTGGAGCTTATGATGCTTCCAAGGGTAACTCTGCAACTAATTCTGGTGATTCCAAGCCCCCAAACGGCACTCTGGTACGTTCTCTGTCTTTGTTTTTTTTTTTTTTACATCTTATATTTCTTACTTATCTCAGTATTTGTGTCCATATATGTGGTTTGATTCATGATTTGTTTGGTTAGTGCATTTTCATGCTTTTGGGTTTATTCAAAGGTTTTTCGATGAATTATGCGTTTTGATTGTTAAAAGATAGTCAGTGGTCCATAAATCCACATTTGGTTTGTTTTGGAAATATAGTGGAAATTGATGTCATTTGGACATTCCGTTCTAAACCATATATTGGCAATATCTATAGCATAAAACAAAATTTGGATATATTGTGTGCTAAACAAGATGAGATTCTTAAGACATTGTAATTCAATTATTTTTCAGAGCTAACTTAAATAGGTCATAAGGCTAGATGGAGAACAATTTTAATCAAAAGTGGGGAAAATTTATGATTGCTTTTTATCTAATTGAATTGTACAGGATGAGGGTTCTTTGTAAGTATTGAATTAGTGTGCATTTGGTATGAAGAAATCATCATCCATTATGGTTCTATGCATGCTTTGCCATTATATGTTCAAATTGAATTCACATTTTGATTGTTGTCTTTGAAATTGGCAGTCAAAGACAAGGAGAGAAATTCTTTTGGAGTACGTCAAAAATGTGCAGCCTGAGTTTATGGAACTATTTGTGAAAAGGGCACCACAACAGGTTTTGAAAATTCTCCCCTCCAAACATTTGATTTGCTCTCAGAGAGCATTTATCAATTTATCCAGTTTAATTTATTCTCTAGTGTTTTTTTGTGAAAAATATGAAATGAAAATTTTATTTTCGAAATCACTTGTGTAGGTTGTCGATGCAATGCGACAAACAGTGACAAATATGATTGGTACACTACCACCGCAATTTTTTGCAGTTACAGTTACTACTGTAAGTGTATTGTATTTTTGTGGACTTGCTGGCTTAGATAGACAAAAATTTGCCCTTTGTTAACGAGAATCAGCTTGGCTATTTTCTTTTTAGGTAGCTGAAAATCTTGCACAGCTCATGTATAGTGTTATGATGACTGGTTATATGTTTAAGAATGCACAATACCGCTTGGAATTGCAACAGAGTTTGGAGCAAGTTGCTCTTCCTGAGCCTGAGGGACAAGATGAAAAGGTAACTTTTTTTTTCATGCGGACACTGTTAATTCTTGAAATTCAGTGCACAAGTGATTGGTGTTTAGTTGACAAGTTTATCTATATCTACATGCTGCTTATACAATTGGGGTTGATTCACAGTTTGATATTTTATGCATTGTCTGTAGACTCCTAAGTTGCATGTATATGAAATGCTGTGTTGTAATTTGAACTTTTTTTTTTTAAAATTTTCTTGTTCATAGTTTATACCTAGATGCTATGACTGTTACAGGATGTGCCAGATTATGCTCCTGGTACACAGAAGAATGTGTCTGGTGAAGTTATCAGGTGGAATAATGTTTCTGGTCCTGAGAAAATAGATGCTAAAAAGTACATTGAGTTACTTGAAGCAGAGATTGAGGAACTCAATTGTCAAGTTGGTAGAAAATCTACAAATGGACAGAATGAGTTGTTGGAGTTTCTTAAGTCTCTTGAGCCCCAAAATCTTAAGGTAAAGATATCACCTTTTTTTTTTTTTTTTTTTGCCTTTGTTACTAAATGCATGTGACAGATGTTCCAACGTGCAGTTAAGATCGTTTTAACAAAAATCATTCTAGATTACTGTTTTTAGTCATTTGTGATTGACATGCAAAAACACATTTTGAGTACTTGTCATTTCTGATAGTGTCTTAACTTTGAATTGTTTGAAATATAATTTTCTTTCCAAGTTAAGTTTAAAGGTTTAGATTTCTATCGTAATAACTATTTTCAATTACCTTTTGGCTTCTTGCTTACTTTTGCCAGGTTGGATAGAGTAAAACCTTAGCTTTATGTGCTAATTCTAACTTCAGATTACATGTTTATGGTTCTTTAGGAGTTGACAAGTAGTGCTGGAGAGGATGTTGTCCTTGCAATGAACACCTTCATCAAACGACTTTTGTCTGTCGCAGATGCAGAACAAATGAAGGTTTGCCTTTGTACCAAACCAAATTGGGGTATTTCCTTTTAGATGGATTGTTGACCATGAGGATTTTTGTTCAACCCTAATATAATTGATAAAATAGTTAAACGGATTGGACAAGTTTAATTTAGCAAGTGAAATTTTGAGGATGCTTCTGCTTGGTGTACCACTCTAGTTCACTTATCTGTTTTGTATTATTCAGTGTGCAGTGTGATTTAATTCCAGAAAAGGCTGTTTTCAATAAAAGGCCGATGAAAATAGTTGCTAATATATATATATATATATATATATATATGTTCTTCATAATCAATTGATATACATTTATTTTTCAACTTATAATTGAAGCTAAAGCAAATTTCAGTTTTTAATTTCTCAAACTTTGTTTCTGTCACAGACCAGTATGACAGAGACTACTGCACCGGAACTTGCCAAGCTGCTTTATTGGCTGATGGTGGTTGGGTACAGCATACGCAACATTGAAGTTCGTTTTGATATGGAACGAGTACTTGGGACACCATCAAAGCTTGCAGAGTTGCCTCCAGGAGAAAATATTTAATAGCTTGCATGGAATTACCAGCAATAGATGTTACAGCATGGGTGAAGCTCAAGGGCTCAGTGCTTTATTTACTGTGCCTAAGCTGGAGCTTTTTTTGTTAATCATGCATTGAAGCATCCAAAGTCTAATTGATGAAATGCAGGAAAGTAAGTATATATTTGGATGCTACCCTTTCTAAAGTATTGCAAAACTTATTGAGAAATTGTTGGTAGAAAATCAAGTCTGATCTCTAAATCCAGTCAAGATTCTTAATATGTTCCATCTCAATATTGCCACTAATGAAAAAGGATTTTAAGTTCGTGGACTTGATGAATCATCTTGTTTATATTGTTATTACTCTTGGTTTGAGATGGAGGAAAAATGAATCTTGAACTAATATTGGGTGAAACTTGTTCATAAGTATAATGGTTTTTTCCGAGGTAACTGTGATTGTGCGATTGAAGAGATCATAAAAGAATAAAATCCAAATATTTGGATAATGTACTCCAAAAAAATTGGCTTCCCTAGAAATCAATAGAAGCTGACTTTGGAGCTCAATGAATATTGCCAATTTCTACTATGTACTCTGCATTTGCAGAAAGCTGTAAGTAGGTCTGGAGACCTGCGGAGAGTATAATCTTTCCCTGTTTAAATTGTTTCAGCGTTTTACTGAAACTGAAAGGAAAATAGATTTTCTCAGTGGTATCTTGACGTTTGGTTTTCTTAGGCCTGATCTCGCTAGGTTTGTGCTTGAATGCTAATTGAGCCTGGGGATGGGCTGGAATAAAGATGATTGGGCAAAACGTTTGAGACGTTATGGCCGAAGGGTAGAAGTTCTTTGCAGTTTCTGTTAGAATTCTGTGCTGCTGGTGCGAAACCATCATGAAATTATTTGTCGAGTAAAAAAGGAGGCAGGCCAGTGAGGCAACGTACCCTCAATCACAAGAAAGCGGCGCGCCTAGACAAGAGAAATATGGTCTGTCTGTGAAAAATTAAAAAAAAAAAAAAACTGTTGAATATTTTTTCCGTAAATAACAGCTAGATTTGTTTTATTCTTTCCACCTTAATTTTCTTAGAAGTCTCTAAATGAAAACTGTTCTTGGTATTTGGTGTCAACGTTTGGATTCCTACTCATTAAATTAATTAGACAAACATATAAATTGAAGGAATACCAGTAATTAAGAAATCCTCTTAGTCTATCGCACTCCTAGTTATCAACCCAGTGCTCCATTGTAGATATGCTTATCGGTGTTGAATGGCAGCATTCAACTGGCCCGATAATAATAAACTTCATATACTTGAAAGGATTTGAGCCCGGTGTCAAAGACAAGGGAGATTGAAATTATTTCCAGGAAAAATGTCAAACCATCTTTCCCAACCCCAAGTCATTGCGGAACCGATAAGCTTTCCCTTCTGCTTATGCTTCTTGACATGTATTGATCATCTTTTTCTATAGGCCCGTCGATCAACCTGATATTTCTGTAAGATTACAGAGGCTGAAGCATTCTCTATCAGATGCCCTAACTTCCCTCTGCCCTTTTGCTGGAAAAGTGAAGGATGATGTTTACATAGATTGCAATGACGAGGGTGTTTCTTACACTGAGGCCAAGGTCAGTTGTTCTCTTTCGGACATTCTTGAAGTATCTGATGGTGAAACAATTTAGGTTACTTCCTGGTGATTCCTACTTCTTGGACTCATCGAGTAATGCAGGAATTGGAATTCTTGTGGTAATGATTCAAGTTAATGTTTTCAAGTGCAGTGGTTTTGCCATTGCTACTAAAACCTCGCATAAGATCATTGATGTTCCAACATCAACTGCCTTTCTTAAGGCATGGGCGGCCATAGCTAGAGGCTCAGATGAAACAGTTGTGAGCCAAGTTTCACTGCACCTTGTCTATTCCCACAAAACCATTCATTGCCTAAATATACAATGTTGGCTACTTGGCCTTCATTGATAAGATTGGGCTAGGGTGTTACAAAAAGATTTGTGTTTGATGCCTCAGCAATCGCCAGTCTCAAGACGGAAGCTGCTAGCTCCTCATTTGTTCAGCACCCAACTCGAGTGGAGGCTGCCTTGGCCTTAACATGGCGGTGCACGATGATTGCTTCTTAAGGAAAGCATGGTTGCTACAGACCTTCTATTTTGTCCCACATGGTGAACTTGAGGGGGAAAAAGGCCACCATCCACCTGCCGGAGCATTCAGTTGGGAATCTTATTTGGATCGCAGTAGCAGAATGCGTTGCAGAGGAGGATAGAGAATTGCCTCCTTTGGTGGGTCTTCTTAGGGAATCAATATTGAAAACTGATGGTGATTTTGTCCAAAATTAAGTGGTGAAGAAGGGTTTTCCAAGGTTTGTGAGGGTCTGCAGGAGTTTGGTGAATTGTATTCGAATCCAGGAGCTGATTACTTCACATTTAGCAGTTCATGAAAGATTGGCATCTATGAAACTGATTTTGGATGGGGAAAGCCTATTTGGGTGAGACCAGGCGGGACAAATGGTCCAGTGTTTCCAAATTCAGTGTTTTTAAATGAAACAAGATTCGGTGATGGAATTGAAGCGTGGGTGACCTTGGATGATAAACATATCTCCATTTTGAAACGCGGTTCTCGGATCCTCGCAAAAGCGTCTGGATCAAAGTCCCCTTCTTCAATCTGCTTATCAATCAATTTGGACCCCTCTTTCCCCCCCCCCCCAAAAAAAAAAAAAAGAAGTTATTTTGTTAACTATGTTCTGATTGCATTTGAATCTCCAATTGAAGATAAGTCTAGTAGCACATGCCTAGACTTATTTTGTTAACTATTTTTTTTAATGATTTGATTCAAGGAAAGAATGTATATATATTAAACAAATCCTATCAACTTGTCATTGCATAATCTAAAGAAACAAAAAATCAATCCAATCATGCATCATGTGGGTTTTATTCTTC
Source organism: Omphalea diandra (assembly GCA_949677035.1). NCBI lineage: Eukaryota > Viridiplantae > Streptophyta > Magnoliopsida > Malpighiales > Euphorbiaceae > Omphalea > Omphalea diandra. The sequence continues at coordinate 33,679 of CATIWR010373953.1, forward strand.
TTGATTGTTTTGAAAGAGAATTTGACTCAAAAGATCCTCTTCAAAACATGTTGAGTTGTTTTGCCAATTAATTAATTGGACACAGTTTTTGCAATATTATTAAAGGAATATTTCTGAATACGACTTTCTGTCCTTGGGCCAATTATATGTTCTAGACAGATGATACTACATATATAGATATATTGACTGGGGCCAATTGTTTTTAAAATAAAAATCCCCTGAGCATTTTTTTAGGGACATCAAAACCCCTAAATTTTGATTAATCCGAACATAATGAAATCCCAATCCCATGTGTAGTGTAAGACATTTTATCAAAACATAAATAATGGAAGTCTTAGACATTTTAAATTACATTGATGCTTAACGTGCTCGGGATGGCACATTCGTAGAGATTGCGGCAAGGTTCGGTGATTAAATTTTGAGTTAATACAAGTTTTTTTAAACAATTTTAGATTAATAATTCGGTGATTAAATACAAACTCAGACCAGTTTGTCCCCTTCAAAAATGTTCAATACATAAAAAAAAAAAAAAGTTGATATAATTATTGCTTTACACTAACAATTATTATTCTGAAAATAGAAGCACTCAAATTATCAAGATTTCGAAATGAATATATACTCACATGTAACTCTCTTATTAATAAAAAAGTGTGAAAGCACGACCTATTTCTCCATTATTAATGTTGCTTCGTGCAATGAGAATGTCAACGGTCAATAAAGTGCCATGAACGTGGATATTTTTTTAGTACAGCATTATTGTCTATATAATGAAGCAAAGCTCCTCGGTAATCTCTCATTATATGATAGCATCAGAGAGATTTTAGCAATCAAGTTAATGAAAATGGAGGTCGAAATCATTTCCAAAGGCTCCGTAACACCCTCTTTACCTACACCTCACCTCAAAACCTTCAAAATCTCTTTGCTTGATCAATTTGCATCATCCCTCTACTTTCGGGGTAATTTGTAAATTAGTGTAAAAGAAAAAAAATTAAAGAAATAGGATAAATAAAAAAATATTTATAAAAATAAAGTAAATTAAAAAGTATTTGATAAAAAGGGCTGACCAACCTTGGTCATCCGCTGGTTAAACTGGTGGACGTTATCGTACACAAACCATCATTAATTTGATTTTTTTTAATTTTTCATTATTCGTTCGCTAATTAAACTGACAGACGAATGTAATAGATTCTCACACAGAAATCTCTGCTTGTAGTAGAGCTTTTGCTGCAAGCAGAATCTTTGTTTGGCAGTAAAGATATCTCTGCTGCCAAGCAAAGATATAATATTTTTATAATATTAAAATTATAATATAAAAATATTATACTATAATATTTAATATAATATAATAATATTTAATATAATTTAATTATAATATTTATTATTATATTTTATATTATAACTATAAAGAAGATAAAGTATAGTATATATTATATTATAATATATTATTATAAAATTCTAAAATATTATATAATAATAAAATTTTATAAAAGATTATAAAAATAAAGTATTAAAATATTTTAAAATAAAGTATAAAATAAAGAAAGAAGAAAAATATAAATCCATTTAAATTTTTTATTTTTAATTGTTCTGTCCGTTATTATAAGAGATGAACAAATATTTTTTAAAAAAATTTAATACATTAATGAAATATTATTAAAAGCAATAGTCAATAGAATTATGAAACCAATTTTATGTTCGTCAATACAAGTATCGGAAGCATTTTTTGTTTGAAAATTAGTTCATGCAAGAACAATTTTATATATACAAACGTAACGTTCATGCATGTAATTAGTCTCCTAGTTAAATTAATGGACAAACAAATGTTTTATTATTTTGACCTATAATTTAACTGGCGAACGATTAAATATTTTTTATGTTTGAATTGTTTCGTCCACTATTATAAGTGGCGAATAAATGTTTTTTAAAAAAATATTTAGTATATCAATAAAATATTATTGAAATCGATGGTTAATATTTATCTGTCAGTTAAAATGGTAGATGTTGCTATGTTTATTCGTTCGCCGATTAAACTAGCGGACCAATACGAGAATGATGAATCAAATGTTTTTTGTTCGTCAGTTAAATTGGCCAACAGATTTTTTTCGTCCACAGTTAAATTGGCAAACAAAATTTTTTTTCATCTGCCAGTTAAACTGGTAGATGAAATAAATTTTTTTTATTTTTTATAATATTTTAAATATTAATATTTTATAATATTAAGATTATAATATTAAGATATTTAAATATTATATTATAATATTAATTTGAATATGTTTTATATTAGTATATTATAGAGATAAAGAAGATAATAATAATAATAATAATAATAATAATAATAATAATAATAATAATAATAATAATAATAATAATAATAATAATAATAATAATAATAATAATAATATTATTATTATTATTATTATTATTATTATTGTTATTATTATTATATACTAAATTATTATATAATAATATAATATTAAAAAATAAAGTATTAAAATATTTTAAAATAAAGAAAGAAAAATGATATAAATAATCCATTTATAATTTTTTATTTTTTTAATTATTTTGTTTGCTATTATAAGTGGTAAACAAATTTTTTTCAAAAAAAGTTTAGTACATTAATGTAATATTATTGAAAATAATAGTCAATAGAATTATGAAATTAAATTTATTTCCGCCACTAGAAGTGTCGAACATATTTTTTATTTGAAAATTAGTTCATGCATGAATAATTGTATATGCACCTACGTAATATCCATATATATAATTTTGTAACTTAAATTTTATCTTTTATATTTTGTAAAATAAATTTATATATTTATTAAAATTAATTTTTAGAAATAATTATAAAATTTTTTTGAAATAATTTATATATTTTTAGAAATAATTATAAAAATTTTATCTTATTTAGTTAAGATATATATTTATAAGTAATATATATATATATATATATATATATATATATATATATATATATATATATATATATATATATAAAAAAAAAAATATTTTATATGTGAAGAGAGATCACTAAATGTTTTATAAAAAGATATC
>CATIWR010373977.1:0-25413 GCA_949677035.1 Omphalea diandra
ATTGTGTGTCGTTGGGTTTTTCTCTTTTTTTTTTAAAAAAAAATTTCCCAATTCTTTTCTTTAATGTGTGTAATGCTATAAGAAAAGAATAATATGATTATCTTCATCCATAAAACCAATCTTCGATCAAGTGGGTTTCAACTTAATGTTAAAAAATTTCTTGTGATGGAAGCCACGCATGCTTAGTGATGTCATTTGCATGGTTACTCGTTACACTTATATTTTAAATAATTTCATTTCTAAGATTATGCTAAAATTAAGGTTTTGTTTGTTTTAAAAGAAATTGGCTAAAAAGAGTAATTTACAAGAAAGTGTAAGTTTTTAGTATGTTTGGTTAACAAGAAATATGAAGTTAAAATGAATTTGCATTTTCTTTGACCATTTAACTTCGTAATAAACAAGAAGACAGTAAATACAAATTTTCTCAAATAAATTAAAAGAGATTTTATAATTATTTTCTTAAATAAAATTCAGCCAATATGATAAAAAAATATTTGTGTTAATAAATTATGAATAATGTAGTATTTTTGTAATATATTTTGGCATATGTTAGTTAATAAAATAAATATTAAATAACATGTTTTCCAAAAAAATATGCCAATTAAATGAGGAAAAGGTTTACTTTTCAAAAAAACACTTTCTTATAAACTATAAATTACTTTCCGTGAAACTTTATCAACCAAATCGAGATTCATATTGATAATTTGGTGGCCAAGATTTTCTTCCAAATATAAAATCAAGAGTGGACTATGAATTGAAGATTATCGTTTTTCACGTTTTAATGAATAAGCATCTCAATTGAGAATACATTGAACAGTTCATTCTCTATGTTGAAGGCTATTCTGTTGATCTCTTTTTTTTGTTTTTTCCTTTGATTAAAGTACGAAAAAAATATCATGTAGTTTCACGATTTTACATTTCAAGATGTATGAAATTTTTTTGAAACAAAATAGGATTTAAAGTTTTACTCTATTAACATGTATGGTCCAAATTAATTCTTATTCATTGCTATGATCATATGTTAACGGAGTGATATTTTATAAAAATCGAGAGTAAAACCACAAGATATATATATATTTTTTCATGTCCTCTTATTTTCTAATTTGTAAAAGATGTAAAACATACGTTTTATTAATATAAAATTTCAAAATAGAACTTAATAGCTAGTGGACGTCTAACAGTAACGAACACCAAGAACTAGTGATCAATTACAATAACCAGCAAAAAAAAAGAAAAAAGAAAAAGAAAACCCAAATAGGCACTTAAAGAATTCAGAAGAAACCGTAAGGTTGAATGGGTTTCCAAATAATGGAGTAAAAACAAATTGTTCACCCAAAGACTCGGGTGCTAAGAATATATTAGAAGTCAAGCAAAGCTTAACCAAAGGCTGATTTTCTGTTAATATTATTGTCTTCTTTTCACACACACTTGCCTCGATGCATGCACACGTAAACTCCAAGTAGGCTTAATCAATAGCTGCTTTGCTAATCGCATAAGCAGAAATTGGGAATTCTGTATTTGGACTCTTTATTGAAAAGGATAATAAATGCATAAAATTAATTTAAACGCGTTAATCTTAATTATTTCGTTTCAAGCCTTCGTTAAATTGAAAGATTTTCAATTTCAATTTCTTTTTTGGTCCACTATAATTTCAATTTCAATTAACTAAAGATGTGTTCGATCCTAGCCATTGAATTTCAAATGAAAACAATCCAACTCTACATCCATCCATCTCTTCTATAGCTACATTACTTGATTTTAGTTAATGCTACAACTCCGTATACAACATTATATTAACATAATACATTAATATAATTGTAAAATGCACAAAATAAATGCCACCATAAAAACTTGATTCCCCACCAAATGGTAGGAGTGGAGAATTTCCATCTGCGTCTAAGGTAAGAAATCAATAAAAATATGGTGAGCAAACTCATTGCGTAACTCATGCAATAAATAATAACATAAGAAAAGGAACCACCAAAAGTTTTTCTTTCATAGCAAAATTCGCATGTACACAAGATAAGTGCAAACTATGAATGGATTCATATTAAAGGAATCAATCAAAGACGACTGAAATTCGCATTTAAGCAAGTAATTCTCGTCCACCTCACTCTAATAATGTACAAGGCATAACTCAACTTCTGTGTGATTCGTTTTAACTTCAGAATTTATGATCAATAGATGATTGTCCTAGAGATCAATCATCTTGTGCGTAACTCTTTCAATTTTTCTTTCCAACTCCCTGAGAGAAACTAGTACTGTTCTAAGTCAGTGATCTTTCAATAAGATAAAGCGAAACATGTAGCTCTGTTGAAAATTTTCTTCCCATGAATCTTCAGCAATCATTTTATCTATTGTTGCAATTGCAAAAAATTACCTTCTTTATACAGATAAAACTCAGCCAAGGAGAAATTCCAGGATGATTGTGCTAAAGTCCTCGCACCAAATTAGGAATGCCAGACCTCCATATCTCATTATTTTGAACTAGAAGTGTTCCAGCATTTTAAGCAGTCGAGGTGTGGGGATAAAAAAATAATAATAATAAATTCCCAAGTCGAGAGGCAAGATTACCTCAGCATCTTCATCAGTTTCAACCGAAAATTCCATTCATGCTCAGAGTTGCAATGCTAGGTCTGGCTGCTGTGAGTCAACCATGACACCCGAAGACTGTTTCACCGGAGACCCAGGTGCTTGGAAACCAATATTCAAGTCAGGAGGAAGTGTCTCAGGTTTTTGCTTTGGCTGCGAATGTGGACTTAATGATCGCCAAGGGGATCGCATCTGAAGGCTAGATAAATCAGTAGCTACAAATTGAGGGAAGACCATAGGTTTGTTTTGGAATTGTCCATCATTTACTGCATGAACAGGTGGCCGCATAAATGCTTGAAATGGGAAACTATTCTTCTCAGCCTGAAATTGCATCCCTGGAGGAATAGGAAACTGACCTTGAACTCGAGGAAATTGCAGATGCAATTGCCGAGTTGGGTTGTATAATGACTCTGCAGATATCTGATTTTTGGGTGTGGTACAATTTTCAGCTGGTGGCATCAACACCCCAGCACCTATGGACATCCATGCACGGGCTGCAGCAACAGCAGCATTGCTAGAATCATTTCTTACAGGTGGAAGCGATAGTGTAACAGGGGAAGTATCAACTGAGGATTGATTTGAAGGTTTCTGATGCCTCTTAACCCTTTCAGCTGATATTTTCATTGCTTCAATGGGGTCATTAAGAACTCGCTCCTGGCCCTGTGCCAAGAATGTTGCTGCTCGGGCCATCTGATTGGGAACACCATCAGAAGATGGATTAATCATTCTACTATTCAAGGAACTAGTGGCTTTTTCATTAGCCAACCCTCCAGTACCTGCTCCAATATTATCTGGCAGCTTCGAAGGCACTGACTGCATAGGACCCACTGTCCTTGGCATCTCCCTTGGCTTGGAAGCTGCCATTTCTGAGCTATTTGGAAGCTTCTTTTCTGCAACAATATCAGCATCATGTTGACAGCTGGATGGGGGCAAGTTGAGTTCAACCTGTTTTGAAGCCTTATTTTGAGCCTCAGTAAAATTCCTGGTTGGAAGATTTTGCTGCTTATTAGGGGGATTCACAGGGATAGGGGCACTGGGTTTTGATCCCACAGAAGAAAACAAGGATGGTCTCCCTTCTAATATAGGCCCACTTGTTGGACGAAACAAAGATGGCTTTCCTTCTGACCTCAGCACTCTAATATGATTCTCCTTGACAGGAACTGGGGTCCTTGAAGTTGGATCACTTTTTACTGCATCAGCAGCACCCTGTAATTTTGTAAACAAAAAGGACTCTTTTTGTGTACGTGTTTCAAGCATCAATACAGGGGTTGGCAATGGCTCATATTCTCCGACCCACCCGCGACCAAACTTAAATGCTGGAGGGAGTGCTTGCTCAATCCTCTGAGAGGCAATTTTCCATGCAACTGGTCCAAGAGTTGCAGCAAAGCGAGCCAAGCTCCTCGCATAAGAATAATCTGCTTGAAGCCCAACCTGATAGAGGAAAGTCAAACAACATGAGCTTCCATACCAATTATTCAATGAGAGAAAACAGTACCTCTGTTACATACAGCAACCAGCTGCTTGATTTCACCCTCAAATGTTGTAAATATAGATTCTGTTCTCGCCACTGGTTGATAGGATATGTTATAGGTTGCACGACGGTTTTCATCAAGCATGGATGACTTCCTCCCAAATTTTGATAGGAGACCCTTCCCTGAAAGTGCAAAGCAATCAAAAAAAAAAAAAAAGAAAAAAGAGAGAATATCATAACTGTAGAAATTATGAAGTATTGTTTGCTATTCTTGGGAACAATAAAGACCAACCCGACTAAAGACTTCAAAATCAGCAACTTACGATGTAGTTTGAGCTATTCAAGCTTGAGATAATTTATACTCCAACAGACATTTCACATTGAAAGCCAAAAAGGAAGTATGATCATGGCAAACATGGGGTCAAAGAAGGGAGAGTAAATATAGTCATATCCTACAGTGATTTTCCAGAAAACAACTGCTTTCCAACTTACACTCTCTTGATTAGTGACACAACATGCCCATTGCAACAAGATACAGCCCATTTACAAGATATTTTGCATGAATACTTGAAAATGGAAAAGAACTTCTAAACCTACTTCTAGAATTGATAAAACCACAGGAAAAGAATTAAACATACCTGATGATAGCTCTTCTGCTTTCTCTAGATTATTTTCAATCATGGAAGAGTTACCCTCTACAGGGCCATCGGTATTACTAGGCCTGTCACAGCCACTAGCTTGGGTAGCAATAAGGCCATTCTGGACATCACCAGTAGTGGCAAGAGTGGCTCCTGAAGAAAAATCAGACCCCACAGGTTCCTGCACAGTTCGGCTAAAAGGCGTCTTCATTTGCTTCTTGGCCAAGAAGTTGGGTTTTGGTTTCTGTTCTGACTTCAGCTGCTTCTCAGAGCGCTCAATCCCAATCCTTAACTTCTGAAACTTCTTTTTTGCCAGCTCTTGAATAGCACGTGCCTTTCCAAAACAATAAAATGATAAGATTAGCCAGTGAGATGAAAAATAAACTACAAAGATGAGAAGAGGGAAAGAAAAAAAAGTACACCAAAACCAGTATACCTGTTTATGATAAATGGTCTCTGGTGCATTGTATTGCATAGCATTTGAGCAAATTAAAAATATATCATTCTGCAATCAAAGAAATCAGCTTTATAAACAACAACAAATTAAGTACTCTAGCTAACAAAGCTTTTAGGTGAAAAAGGGTTCAGTTTGGGAAATTTATTGAAAAGAACCATCAGTGCAGACCACTAGCTAGTGTGTGCATACGCATATAGCTAATAAATGACATTTGGAAACAGTGAAGGAGAAAGACTACAGGTTAAGAGAAATTCTGATAAAACATTCACGAGGTGCTCAGTAAAATGAAATTTCAACCATCGTCCAGGTCAATAACGAGGAATACATTTTAACAACAAAAATCTGAACATACAGATGAATAATACAAAACATCAATCATTATTAGATGTGAGCCTGGCTGGAAAGATCTGCCAATCTATACATGCAAGCTTTCAATCAAAATGATTCGTATCTGATTAAACAATGGTAGAAACCAAATACAGAAATTAAGGTGCAAAGCAAATATTTTTTGCCATCACATGTTGCTAGTAAAATGTGACCTTCCATAATATTAGCTTAATCAACAACATTGAATTCTTAAGGCCACCACAAAGATATGATCCACATCAAAAAGAAAAAACAAAAAAAAATCCACCAGCAACCAATTGTATAAGACTGAACCAGCACAAGTAGGCATTAATGTCTGTGTATCTGTGTATAACATTGAATTCATGCTCTACAAATATCCAATCTTAGTAGTGTCTTTTTTTTTTTTTTTTACTTGGAAACCAGTGAAATAAGGAGAGTCTCATATTCCATCTAAATTTATATTCCAGACTTTCAGGCCTTTAACTTTAACTCAATACTAGCCAATTCTAAAATTCCTCACCATGCTTCTTAGAAATTCCGTTGTTAAACCATCTATAGAGTAAGAAATTTTCCAATGCCATTGAACATAATCATGAAGCATATGCTACACGAGTAAATGTTGCATGACAGTCAGATTAACAGGTTTGAGACTTGCGCCTAAAAGGTGAAACCAGTGAAATGCCAGAAAATCCTGGTTTTGACCAGGAGATGCTCGGTCCCTATTTACCCAAACAAAAGAAAACCAACCATCACTGCAGAGAGAGAAAGAGATGGGAAGGGGGGGTTAAGAAAAGGCTTCCCGTTATGATAAAGCATCCAGAATCCTACCCAAAATTTTTTCATTTAAAACCCATATCCATAATTTCATCCATGAGTCGAAGATGGCTTTCCAATTAACATCACTCATGAAGGATAAAAAGGTTCCAAACATTGTTGCTTGAATCAAATGAAGAATTGATAAAATAGTAAGCATCAGCTGAGGGAGAGAGCGGACTTCAACACAACTAACACACTCAAATCATCAATAGTGGGAATTCAGCAGCATTCGCCTGAGAGGCTCCATACCATATCCCAGGCCTAGAATGGCAAAATCAGAGATATGAATTGTGGATACACACCTCAAACTGTTCAAAGGTAGAATATGATCCATTCCCCAGCTTCTTTCTCACTGTGGCAAAGTCCATTGGATGATCAATCACATCAAGATAATCAGGAAGCTACAAAAATACAGAGGGAAAAAGAATTAGCGCTTCAAGATCCCAAAAACAGCACCCTCCACAAACATCGCAACAGTTAAACCACTTCAGTATCCATTTCACACACCTCTTCAAGATCCACCGGTTCTGCATACACGCCATATGTGTCCTTCCTACCACAATTAGACCCAAAACAAACAATTAACACCACAAAAAGGATTCCGTCGACCTTATTATACAATAAGCAGCACGTGATAGAAGAAAGAAAGAAACTTCCTAAACCCACTTTTGAAGCTTGTCAAGAATCAACTCGAGCGACTTCTTATCAGGTAAAGGCAACCCATTTGGATGATCAGACGGTGTCCCTAACCAAAACAAAAACACCGAATTCAGCAGACCCACATCAAATTCACACGTTATAGGGGCAAATTAAACAATCCAGTAATCAAAATCCACACCAATCAGAAAACAAACCTGGAACAGAGTCCTGTCCTTTGGGATTACCTTTTCTTCCTCCATCCCTTTCCTGTCAAAATCCAAAAAGGCCCAAAAACCTTAAACACGAATAAACATAACCACGAAGCAAGTACCAGCACATGTACGTTGATAGGATGAAAGAAACAAGACACGCTGACAGAGACAGAGACATGTCAATAAAGCAGACAGTTAAACATTAATATGTAAGAAAGAGAAAAGATAGAGTAGTAATAGATATAGAAAGAGAAAGGAAGAGGGTGGGTAGAGAGAGAAAGGTGGGGAGAGCGTGATCGGATTCTGTTGGAAGAGAAGGATAGTTAGTTTTTACAGTTGACCTGACCGTTATTATCCTCAATATCTCCCGACACACACAAATACATATAGAAAGAGAAACCCCCCCGCCCCCCAAATAGCTGGATATAGAGAGAGAAAACATGAGTAATATTCAAGTCTGGTCCAATTAAAATGATTTCCGCTGATGAGCTGTACAGTTCCCCTTCCCTTAATCCCTTCACATTTTTGTAATTAATCAGATCCGTACAACTCCAATTAACCCACTCCAAGTCCAATTTCTCTCTCTTTTTGTTGATTTTTGTATAATACCTCTCGATCGTTGTCTTTGTCATTTTCGTCGTCCTCGTCATTTTCACTTTCCGCTTCGCTATCATCTCCAACGTTGATTCTCCTCTTCTTTAACGGTTTCTTTTCGCTCTCGTCCTCCTCTTCCATCTCATCATCTTCATCATTCGATGAAGATGCCACCGCGTGATTTCCACGCGCCGCTGCTTGGTTGTTGTTGTTCAGCTTCAGCACTAGCTTCAGTTTCTTCTCTTTCCTCCTCTCCTCTTCTTCTTCCTCTTCCTCTTCCTCCTCTTCCACTTCTCCTCCTTCTCTGGCTCGTTCAATCTCCTCGTATTCGTCGAACTCGTCCAGGTAGTCATCGTAGTCGATGAAGTTGTTGTACCTCACATTCCGGCGTCGGAGACTCCGCCGCCGCTCCGGCTCACTATCCTTCGACGAATTATTCTGCCCACGCCGAGCTAGATCCGCCTTCGAGGGCCTTCCTTTCTTCTTCCTCTTCACGATCTGTCCCATCTCTCGTTCTCTCTCTAAGGTCTGCTCCGCCCTTTCTCTAGAAACCGAGCCTCTTCCTCCTTTTTTTTTTCCTTTTGTTTTCTTTTTTTATTTTCTTACTTTCTCTCTGTCGTTTTTTAGTTCCATTATTATTTTTCTTCGATGCTTGGGTACTTGGCTTTTTCGCCTGCTTTTGGTGTCCGAGCCTGGATCTGAACCTAACTCTTTCAGACAGTCGAAGCCGAGGTTCGGGAGTGGAGTGTGGGGGGCATTTATACAGTGTGATTTTTTATTTTTTTTTCGCTGTGTGTGAGTGAGAAAGACGGCGTCTGGTTGTGCCCGCTGCCCGTTTGTTTATGTCTGCATCCCGCGTGTCTTAAGTTTGCGTCTTAGCGCTTGTACCCACGCTCTTCTATAATGATGTCTTTTTGTGCTTTAGAATTACTATTATTTTTTTGCTTCCCAGATCTCATCACCTCTTCTTGGCGCGGTAATAATGGAGAATTCATTCCTCCGAGTTAGGACCGAACAAATTTGAATTCGAGACGCGTACCCAGGGAAAAGAGGAAAATGAGCGCAGGAAAAAATAAGGGAGACTTGAGAATATTTTTAATTCAGAAAAGAGGGAAAAATAATTATTATTTTATTTTTATTATTTTTCTTATAAAATTGAGAGAAAATATAAAAAATTGAAAATAATTTTTATAAATTGATAATTTTATCAATAAAAGATTAAGAAATATTGTATATTATTGCTTGAATTAGTATTTAATATAAATGTATGATAATATTTATTAAAATTATATGTATTAGTGTTTAGTCAATGTGAAAATTTGAATAATTATAATTTTAAAAATAGTGATTTTATTATGTTTAATATTGGTGTTTTTTTTTCTTGTTTAATGTTTTTGTTCTTTCTAATTTCTTTTAGCAAGTAGATATTATTTATTTTCTTAAATGAATGATAAAATATAAAATTTATGAGATAATAATTTTTTTTATCTCTTTTTATCTAAACATGAAGAAGTAAAATAAATGAACAAAAAAAATTTTATTTTTCTTCTTTACTTTTTTCTTCCTACATAACTTTCCAAACATAGATTTAAATTTCACAAGCCGAAGAATTCATTGTTAGTAATGGACTTTACACATTTGAAGTCCTGAGTAAAAGAAAATAGGTATAACAATTAATAAATATTTAGAGCTCATTATAATTGTTAATTGACTCTCAATCTAAATTATTCAGTATTTAAAACTGACATTAGACTTCAATTAATTCGAACTCAAATCAAGTCGAATACCAAACGTGAGAAAATTCTTTTATTGCTAATTTTCTCTATTCATAAAACTCAAACTCAAAATCTTATTTTAGGAAAATCAAAAAATTTTTTTATCACTCTTTCTTGATACATCTAATTTAAAGGTACTCTAAAATTCTATATAAATTTTAATCATTAAACATTGCAAAACATTGTGGTAGTCTTCTATTTAAACATAAAATTTTAAAAATTAAACAATTTTGTTCTTTTTATTGAGTCATGTTCTTCATGCTAATAAAATTTAAAATATTATTTTTTTATGAGTAACTGTTATATAACCTTCTCTACTATGTTGCGTAAATGTATGACATATTAAGAATATTTTTAAATCATTCATGTGGTACAGAAATATAAATAATTAAGTAAAATCAATGATAGAATTATTACAAATATTAATATGTCAAACTGTAAATGAATATTGGATAAAAAATTTCAAACTCATTGGAATTTTAGTTAGAGGGAAAGTTAGTTGGTAAACTATACATTTTTGTCTTAAAAGTGATACTTAAGAGATTCTTTTAACTTTTAATTTATAGGAAAAAAATTTGAAATAATTCAACTCAAAAGAAGAAGTGTAAAGAAAGTGTGAACAATTATTGACTTTAAAGTAGAAAAATTGTGCACAAAATCAAGTTATTTAATAAGAGTTACAAACATTTTATATTTTTGTACTCTCTTTATTTCGTTTTCACTTATCATTTTAAAACTTTTTATTTTAAATGATTTATTATTTTTAAAAATTAAAAATATTTTACTTTTTAAAGATTTTACTGATATTGCTCATAAGAGATAATTAATAAAGTAATATTTTAAGCATTTTAACAAAAAATAATTTGTATTGTTATTTTGAATAGTTAAGATTATTTCATATTTTTGTCAATTATTGTACAAGAAGAAATAAAAAATATTTTATATGTAATTATTAAATTGTGTTTCACACTAATCTAATAAAATTATTTAAGAACAAGTTGAATGTAAACCATGATTATAGAACTAGTACAATAATAAATCAAACTCAAAATGTCTAATAGCTATAACTCACATATCTCTAAGCAAATCAATATATAATAGTCTAACTAAAAATAAAATCAAATTTTATCTTTATATTTATATTTGATAATTTTAAAATTTATATATATTTTTTAGATCAATAAATTGATAATCATATTTTTACATTTATACTTTTACGAAGGAAAGACTTGTCTACATAAAAACTTATTGGCCTAATTAATTGAATAATTGTATATATATATATATATATATATATATATATATATATATATATAAAGGTGTGACAAAAATGTATTTACAAATAACAATTTGAAATGTTTTCGAAAAATTGATTGGTTGTATAGAACAAACATATACACTAAATGTAGATAAATTTTATTTTTAAATGATTACACTTGAGATTTGAGAAATTATTCAAAGATTCATTATGTTGAATTTATACTAATTATTTAAAATATATTACATAATTTTAAAAATTTAAATTTATTACTAAAAAATAAAAAATTATTATATATGACATATTGTGATCAAGACCAAGTAAAAATTTCTTGTGGATTTTTTTTTTGTTTTTTTGTTTGCATTTTGAATGGACGTATCAATCCGACTGCACGCTCCTAAAAGCGAGTGGAGGAGATCATCGCTCGATTTCCATATAAGTTAGGGAGGGACCGCCACTATAGCCACATGTTCTGGCTTCAGACTAGCGCTTTGACTAAAATACCCACCAAAAGTTTGCTCTCTCCACGGTGCTTAAAGGTCTAATTAGTCATTTAATACTTTCTTTCCCCCTTAACTTTTTCATTGCTGTGTTCAAATTTGCATCACATGATCATCGAACGGTTAGCAATAAATCACAAGTTGACGTGACGTGGGCCACGTCGATCGAACGGTGACATTTTCATGGAATTTTTTATAAAAACGTTTCTCGGGATGTTCAACAAGCTTTGGAAAGCAGACAGAGAGAGTGAAGTGAGTCATCAACGGCCTGGACTTCAGACATCGAATTAAAAAAAATGTGTGGGTCCCATTAAAATGGTGGGACTCAACAAACAGTGGATCCCCATTTGTTGGGACCCATGAGTTGTTGGATTTTATTGATTGATGGAAAAGTCAAGCGTTTCAAAGACTGGCCAGTGAAAGAATAAATACAAGCCGTCCGATATCACGAAGATGACATGACAGCCGAATATGTGGCCGAATGGATTACGTAATTTTAAATATTTGGTGGGGCCAAGTGAAATTTCCCATTTTCATTTTTTCCGCTTGCCGTGTGGAATGCTCGTGGATGGTCAAGTCATCGAACTGTTGATTCACGTCATGACACACAAGCAGAAGCAGGGCAGTCCATGCGCACTGCATCTGTGCTTTTCTGTCATCAAAGTCCAAATAAAATGATTTTTCGAAGCACAAGGCTACACCCATAAATGGATCCGACTTTTTTTTCTTTTCTTGCTGTAACACATTGTATTTTCCATTTTATTATGTTCTGTTTAATTTGTGTCCGTCAAATAAGTTAGTTGAATCTTAAAATTATTTAATATAAAATTAATTAATTTTTTTAAGCATATAATATATTTCAATTATAAGCATTTTATTTTAGACTCACTTAATCACACTTTAGATTGAACTAGCTATCATAATGGTAAAATCAAAAATCGAATTAGTGATTAATTTATTTTAATTTATATTAATTTTTAATGTTATTTAATTATTATAAATAATATTTTTATATTTTTAAAATTATTTTAATAATATTATAATTTTATTTATTATTAAATCGGTTAAACTGAATTAATCAGGCCGATTTAATTGGTAGAATCAAAATTCGATTAGCTACTCTGTTTACTGATTGATTAGTTGGCATTTTGCGGAAGAAGCTAAGTTATGGGCACTGGAGGGCACTGTTGCAGTGCCTCATTCCAGCGTTAAAACAAAGGCGCATCCATATTGATTGCATCCCACTCGTAGAAAATTTTTGATGGCTCTGAATTTGGTGGAGAATTATCAGTTTCAAGGATAGATTTAGGTTCCTTTATAAAATAAAAAATAAAATGAAGAAACTCAAGTCCATCCGCCCTTACCGGATTCTTTTCCCGCCTTGCCTCAGCTTCAATCCATTCTGTTGTCATTTTTAGTAATTAAGCTTGACTCTATGTTCATAGTGAATTATCTGAATAGAGAGAAGAGAAAGGAGGACATGTTAATTCGATTCGTGCTTACTGTCTTTACTTGCTAATGATTTGCCAGGGTTCTTATGGCCTAGAAAAATATCATGTTAGCTAGAGATGAAAATCAGTGGAGTGATAGCCTATATTGTCCTTTCTCTTATCTTGTATTTTTAGAATAGAAAACATAAGGAAGGAATCAAAATAAAGAGGGAAAACAAGAATGTGAAACAATGCAAACACAAATGGATATGTTTGTTGATGAAAGAGTGAGAAACAAAAAGAAAGAGAAGAAAATATTTTTTTTTAAAAAAAAGGAAACGTCACGAGAATTATTACATATTCTTGAATATAATAAAAATATTATACTACAATATAAGCAATTTGTTTAAATTTTTCAAAATATTATTATAAAATTTAATTATATTACATTAGTAATAAAAAATTATACTATATATTTGTGTGTATATATACCTAATAAATTTTAATAATGAAAAAAAATTAATATGTATTTTGATTGATGATTGATGACTATATTTTATTGATGATGTATATTAGATATTAAGTTAAATACATAAATATACGTTTGAAAAATATTGTATTGGATTAATTCGCTATGAGAAAATTATATGAATAAATTGTCATAAATACTAACACAATAGTATTAACTTAATCTTCGACCTAAAAATCACTATATATTTCAATACGACAAACTTTATGTTTTGTACAATCCAACATTATTTTTAATAAAATGATTATACAAATTGTTATTAGACATGAAGTAAATCGTACAGAATAATATGAGTGATTGATAATGAATTTGTCTCTTATACACTTACGAGAAATATATTTTCGGAAATCTTTGATGAGTTAGACTGAAGAAAAATACATGGCCATATGAAAATAATTGGTCAAAATTATCAATGTCATTTTACATCAATTTACTTAAAGATTGAGAAATAATTTAATTAAAATGTATAAGAATTGCATGATCTATGTCTTATATTTAAATAAAAATATAATGTGATAAAAGGAATGTATAAGTTTGGTCAAATTAATGATTTTTATATAATTTAGATAGTTGTAATGTATTGCTATAAGTCACTTATGATTTGTGGATTATAAATAATTTTTCACTATAAGAAAAACAAAATATACTGACGAAATTCATTGATGGAATATCGTCTCTCAGTAAATACCGTCAAATCAATGATGAAAATAAAATATACATTATATAACATAGCGATTGATTACTAATGGAATGTCGTCGGTAAATTATGGCCCCATTTTTGTTGCCATAATTTATCGAGAATCACCAATGGAGGAAGATGAAAAGGCATGAATACACATACAAAGCAACATGACATGAAAACTTTTGTTGATGCATGGTCCAAGACAGTTAATGTAAGTCATAATTTATTTATTTATATTTTATTCTTTTCATTAATTAATATTTATATATCTTGCAATTTACGAAATGTAGGATAGTATTCTCAGATATCATGAACAATTGTCATGGCCACCTCTATGATCCAATGAGTCTCGTCAGGTTGACAAACGTGAGCTTTTCCTGCTAGCAGTGAGGGGTCAGGTGAATGGTCGAATATATGGTATGGGTGATCAGGTTCCTCGTTTTTATGGCAAGTCCTCAAATGTCGGCTCTTCTTCAGCTCAATCGCCTTCTACCGAGGACTTGCAACGAAATATTGAGAGGCGAGCAGATGAGAGGATCACAACTTATCACGCCCATGTCCACTCTATTGATTGAAGAATAAGAGCTATGCAGGAGTGGTTGCACATTGTATCCTAGTAGACTAAAATACCTCTTCCCTCTCATCTGTTGATGTTTATGCCACTCGTCCTGCCACCGACTACTATTGTCGTTGCTGCTTTTGCTTTTGCAACTGCTCATCCTCCTGCATATGATCCTAATCACTCTAACTTCGTTGATGATTTTATCGTCGATCCCAAAGATGTAACAATTGATTAGTTTTGTAGTTTATTTGTATAAAGTATTGACATTTTTATGTATATATTCATATATATATATATATATATATATATATATATATATATATATATATATATGTGTGTGTGTGTGTGTGTGTGTGTGTGTGTGTTTTGAATTTATTTTAATTTTTTTGTAAAATCATAAAATTAATAAATAGTGTAAAATATTAAGACTATCAAATTGATATTATAAAATTAATTAATATTATAAATATTAAAATTAAATATTTAAATATTAAGACTAATATTTAAATTAGGATCAAATTAACATTAAAAATTATTAATATCAAATATCATAAATAGTATAAAATATTATAATATTAAAAAATGGATCATTGACGAAAAGCTAAAATAAATTAAAAACATACTGACGAATTGCTAACAGAATTTTAAAGACAATATAATATTCGGGTTTAATTCATTGGCAAATTATCGAGGGTTTACCAGTGAAATTGCTGACAGGATATTTCGTCAGTCTTTGAGTCGGATTTTTGTGCTTAACTGCCGACCAATTTTTCGTTGGCAACTATGTTGTTAAGTTTGCCGATAGATGCAATTTTCGTCGATATTTACTTACCAACTTACACTTCACTGACAAAATATTACAGTCATTGTTTCATCGGAAAACTAAGATTACAGACAAAATTGATTCGTTTACCGACAGAATAATTCGTCAATATATTATATCTTTCTTGTAGTGTTTGGTCTACTATCAACATTATGTGATTTTACAAGATCTCATACTTAGAATAGACCTACAGCAAAATTATAGTTCTCACTCTCTCTAGATTTATTATTATAATTAAGGTAATTAGAGATATTATTTTAAAAAATTGGATATATATATATATATATATATATATATATATATAATTTTAAAAATTAAAATAAAATAGAATATCTAATTAATTATATCTCTTAAAATATAGAGTTATATATATATATATAAACAATTAAAATATATTAACCTTAGGGTTTTCTAGAATAAATATAGGGTATTCAGATACATTCTATTATTTTAGAAAATGAAAAAGGAGGATTTTAGAGAATTAAGTCCAAAACATGAGTACTGGCAAACCTAAGGGTTTTATGGAATAAAATGGGCTAATTCATTTTAAAGAGAATCTATTTATATAAATACCTGTAGAGGACATTAAATTTGGTATCATCTAAATCTTATGATCAATACTTCAAACTAGAGATAAAACGTTATCGGTGTATACCTCTCTTTACCTTCTAACAATCTTGTAATTCTATTTAAATTTGTAAGATTTTACATCATTTTCATCAATTTAATCGAATTATATGAATTTTTTGAGGGTTTTGTACGTTTAAATTTTTATTTTTTTTGCTATGTTTATTTTACAACCCAACACTTCTAAGCCATATATAAGAAAAACAAAGTTCCATGGTTTGAAGTTATTAGTGTCATTTGGTAAGCCTACAATCCATTATATAACTCATTCACCCATTGACCCTTAACATTATCCAGTTAAGCCCTTATAATATGGTTTTTTTTCCCCCATATTCTCTGCTTGTCTGTTAGTTTATGGATGGTGACCGAGGTAAAGCTATAAGCAATGTTGAAATTTTGCAAAATTCTTTGAACTTATTATAATCAAATTGCTTATCATGTTTAGTGATTATGATATGTGGTATGTCAAATTTGCATATAATCACCCATCGAATAAAACTTATAAACTTTTGAGCTGATATGATTGCCACTGCCACCCTATGGTTGGTAGAAATGATTTTAATGAGTCCATTCTCCATCTATCAAATGACCATGCTAATCCTATTGAATTTTGAACTACGTTTGAAATATGAGATATCCTAGCATGTACTTAACATTTAAAACATTTTACACATATACTCTATGGTTAGCTAGTAGTGTCCTTTAAAATAGACTAGTTCCTCCTGTTGTCAAAGAAGAAATAATATTAGGAAATTCTTTTAAAAGAGACATTTCAAACTGAATTAATAAATTCGTAAAATAAATTGGAGTGAACAATAGGCTTGGTTGGTGGTGCTTTCTTTCTCCATGCGTATGTGTCATGTAATGTATAGCTAGTGTCCTATGTATGGTATTGTAAGTCAACAACTCTTTGATTTGATGTAAGTTGGTTGTTCCTAATTTGATTGCAGTGCAACTAGTTGCTCTGGGGATCCATGATTAGGCTGTGAAAGTAGAGAGAAATTCACGCTGATACACCAAATGATATTGTAAACGGAATATTTATAAAAATATAACAACAATGAACTGATGAAATTCATTAAGAAAGTATATCCCCTTGTACTTCATAGGTGCTTTATATTCAAGGTTCTTTTAAGTAACTATCGTACTATTAGAGGATATTTCAATAATAACGGCCTTTATTTTATTTAATGTTTGGTCAAACTAGTCGTTGGTGTTTGTTCCCTCTCTATTAATGCTCATTCATTTATTATAGGTACTTGTTTGTTTTCTCTACTCCTCCTCCGTTGTGTCATTGCTCTATGACTCCTTTTGTCATTCCGTCTTTGTTTTGTCCTTCGATTATGAAATATAAATTATCTTTATATATATATATATATGTACATTTATTTAAATAAATACTCATCCTATTTCACAGTATTTATCTCTTTTAAGATTTTACATTTAAATTAAAAAATAATTAATTAAAAACAATTTTAATTGATATATATTAATATATTTTTAATTATTTTTTTAACTAAAATAGTATACTACCACTAAGAAAATATTTAATTAAAAGATAAAGAAAAAATAATACTGAAAGTAAATTTGAAAAATAAATAATTAATATTATATTAATAATGTAAAATAATAATTATATTGAAATGATTTTTTTTAAAATGACAGATATATTGAAACAGGTGAAATATTATTTTATTTTTAAAATTTTAAATTTAATTAATCTGAATTAATTAATTTTTTACAAAAACTAATTGAACAAAATTTTAAATTTAGTCAAATTAAATTAAACTGGTAAAGTTAATTTGATTTTGTAATAATCAAGTTCAGTCGGAAGAAAAAATAAATGGTAATTTACATCCTTGTCTCATTACTCGTTAGTAGGCAGAAATATTCAATGTGAATCTTAAACTTGATACACTTTTTAATTATTGGAAGCATTTAAGTATTTTTTTTATAAAAAAAATTCAATTTAGTTCTAAGCAAGTCAAGAATTCTCATCAAATTGAATGAAAATTGTCATCTTTATCGCATGTGGGGAAAAAAAAATATAAAAATTCTCTAACTCATCAAATAGATCTTATGTGAGAAAATAGAAATTCTTCATCTCATCGTAATTTTCTTTGAGTGTCCAACCCAATATTGTATTTAAAAGTAATAAAATGGCACAATCATGAATCATGATTATCTATATTTAACAGATTATTTGAATTTTTATTTTTTAATTTGCATTAGAATTACAAATATTGTTATAAATTAGTAAATATTTTTTATTTTTTTTTCAGTGTTTAAACATTTAGTTGCTTAATAAGCAACCCGAAATCACTCGGGCATTCATTAATTGCCCTCGTCGCAGTCCTATTTTCTGCACTGAAACCGGTCTTTCCATTACTGATGGACGTTTTTCAAAATGGATAAACTGAGGAGAGCGGTGAACCGAATAGCGTACACACATGACCACGCCAAGCTCCCCTCTCTCTATCGCTCTTTAATTCCTCTACTCTCACTCGCCTCCTCTCTCTTCGGCGTTGCCCTCTCCATCCGCCGCTATCTCTACTACTTCCGCCTCTTCTCTACCCACAGGTACGCATCTACCTTTTTTTTTTTTTTTTTTTTTCAATATTTACTTCGACCAAACACAACTTAGTAATCTATTCATGTACGTGGGCAAGAGTGCAAAAATGGATGAATTTTTTATTCAATCGGTTAATTAAGTGATTTTGAAGAACAGGTTACCGGTGGCAGTGATAAGTGTGGGGAATATAACGTGGGGAGGCACTGGGAAGACGCCAATGGTCGAGTTAATTGCACGTTGGTTGTCTGATTCTGGAATTCCACCTCTCATTCTTACTAGGGTACTTTCTTTTCTTAATAGCGTTTTCTCCTTCCTTTTTTTTTTTTTTTTGAAATTTAAGCTTCGTTTGTTTCACGGAAACTAAATTATAGAAAATATTTTTCAGGAAAACATTTGATGACAAAAATATTTTATGAGAAATATATATTCTGATGTTTGGATTATATTGAAAAATATTATTTTTTTAATTTATAAGATTATAACAAAATTTAAATGTAAATATTTTATATTTATACTATTTATTATATAATATGAGAAAAAATACATTAAGAATGACAATATTGGTGGTGATTATCAATGTTTAGCAGTGATCAAGGATAACTTGTGATAATAAGCACACTAATAGACATGTATTGATATGGATGAGTTTATCATTTGGATAAGTTTATCAAATTAAGAAAATGACTTCTTCTTCCCTCTGTTTGTTTCAAGAAAAATAACTTGTCTATAAAAAATGTTGAAAAATATTTTCTGAAGGAAATATTTTTTGAGATACATAATATTAAAAATGAAAATTTTTGTGAGTCTGACCATTAAAAAAATATGGAAAATATTTTTCAGAATATCGCTTAGTTTTTCATTGACTAGAAAAATATTTTTTGTTTATCAATTTTTTTGAGCATGGCAAACAGTACAAAATAAAAAAAATGTTTTTCAAGAAAATATTTCTGTGAAAGGAATAGTCTTAATGATTAATACAAATTTTTGAAATGGCCAAATTTGAGAAATCTGTTCTTGTTAAGTGCATGATCATAATTTCATTTCACACCAATGAGCTTTTGTTCAATGTTCAATGTTCAATGGTATTTTTGGGACCTTGAGTTGCAAATTTGAAATCAAATTAGAGCCAAATTGACACCTCCAAAAAAAAAAAAAAAAAGTTTCATCTTTATGTTAAATTGGTGGGAGAGGAGCTATATATGTGTGTATGCATACTATGTAGGAAGTTTTTAAAAGGGATGGGGCTGCCCAGATTTTAATTTGACCTCATGCGTTACAAGGTAGGCTATTGAAGATCAACCTATTAGCCCAATGCTATGTGATAGATTTATTGACATTGATTATCTGGCAGGGTTATGCTGGTGGAGATGAAGCTAAGATGCTTATGAGGCATTTTCTTCAGACACCTGCAAAGATTGGTATTGGTGCAAATCGAGCTGCCACTGCTGCTTGTTTTTTCGAAAAATATGGATGCATGGATCCACGAAATTATCTATTTGAGGGAACATGCATTGACCAGAAAGTTGGAAGTAATCTGACCACTGGAAAAATTGGTGGTGTTGTTCTAGATGATGGCATGCAGGTACTAAATTTGTTTTCCCCTCTATTGTTGTGATTGGTGCTTCTTTTTGTTGCATGTATGGATGTGCCATATATAGGGTTGCTCTCCTTTGACACAAGGAGGCTGTTGCTGCACGGCAATTGACAACTTCTAAATATTTTGAAAATGCGCTTTCTTTTCTGGTCAAGTATCATTCTTTAATGTTTTAGAGGTTTATGCCAATCAACCATTGTCTTCATTTCGTGGTTAGCTTACATACTGATACCTTCATCATATTTTGAAAATGCGCTTTATTTTCCAGTCAAGTGTCATCCTTTAATGTTTTAGAGGTTTATGCCTTTCAACCGTTGTCTTCATTTTGTGGTAAGCTTACCTACTGATAGTATAATTCATAGTATTGGAAACAGATGTTTACTAATTCCATTGATGGATTTGTCTACATTTTGTGGTAAGCTTACCTACTGATAATATAATACATACTATTGGAAACAGATGTTTACTGATTCCATTGATGTATTCTTGATTGTCTTTTGAAGATATCTTTGCGGCTGAAGTAATGGGATCATATGAGAGAATAGTTTTGCTTATATATGTATAATGATGATTATGTTCTTTTGTGTGGAAGATAGCACTGGAGTTTGCATCGTGACATTGAGATTGTAATGGTTAATGGGCTATCACCATGGGGAAACCATCGATTGATCCCACTTGGACCTCTAAGGGAGCCCTTGACAGCCCTCAGAAGAGCTGATGTTGCTGTAGTTCATCATGCAAACTTGGTATTTGAAATTGATATTTTACAGATTCTGTTTGACTTTTAACCTTTATTTTTCACTAGAAATTCTACAGTTCATGCATGATCTTTATATCATCTTGCCATTTAGTTCTAATATATGTGATATTTGTGAGCGACCAGGTGGAATAAGTTTAAAATAAATTGATGTAAAAGTTCCTTGCAGGTTTCAGCACAAAATCTCAAAGATATTGAGCTAGTGATGCGAGAAGTTAAAGAATCCCTTCCTATTTTTTTCACTAGAATGTCTCCATCATACTTCTTTGAAGTAAGAAATGTCAACTGCCGAATTCCACTGGATGTCATACACAATGCCATTGTGCTATGCGTTTCTGCAATTGGATCAGCAAATGCTTTTGTGCAGGGAATGGTAGACGTATTTCCTCCTTTACCATCAGGTTTTATGATTTTATTTATTAAATTCATTCCCTATTATATTTTCTTTAAATGATGGGTATCTTGCTGCAGATGGGAGCATTTTTCGTTGATCGAATTGATTTTAGTGACCATCACTTTTTTCAAATCATGGTATGATTTTCTCACTGCTGTATTTTAATTTGAAATTCCATCATATGCAGAGTCCAATTTTGTGTAACCCTAATGGGCTAATGTTTGTCATAAGCTTAGCATAACCCCAAAGAGCTAAGCTTGTCTTGTCTTCTAACTATATATTTGATATTTGATTGTAACTCTAGCAATCGCACTTATTCTCCTGCTCTCTTACAAATTTTTTGATTATGCAGAATTCAAAATTTCTCTTGCAATAAAGATGCTTATGTTTTTCATTTAAGCATGGATATAATATGGTGTTAGCTGAACAGTTTGTGGCAAATACTGTACAGGGGGAACATATCTTTTCTTCCCCACCCACCTTATGTTGAATTCGGCACTAACCCAATTTGGTATAATTAATTTAGGATATTGAGATGATCACCATGAAACTAAGAGAACTAGAAAGCAAGTGGGGTTCCAAGCCAGTAGTTGTTGTTACAGAGAAGGTAAGTACAATATTTAGTTCTGATGCTGTCATGTTTTATTGTTTAGCTTTTCTCAGGACTATTGAAGTGAGAAATCTTTGTTGTTATCTATTTTAGATGTGTAGCTTTATTTATTCCCTGTGGCATGAAATTTTGCAGTTCATTGAATCACTTGTATTTGGAGCCTATCTTCCTTTTAATGACTCAATTAATTTGACAATATAATTGTTTTCTTAACCCAATGATAGGTCTTGCACAATTTTAGATCATATTGAAGCCTTGTCCAATAATAGAATGGACTATCAAATTGTGGACCATTAACACATCAAGTCTTTTTGCCTGCATGCCTGATCTCATCAATCATCATTATTATTACTATGTATTCTTTTGAATTCAGGTTCCGACTATTTGATTCCAGGATTATGATAGAGACCCAGATATTCTCAGGCAATTGAGTCCGTTTAAAGTTATGGCACTCTGCTCAGAATTGCAAATCATTCCACATAAAGGATATACTGAAGATGGTTTCAAAAAATTGTTGAAGGAGCTGCTGAAGGTCAAATGTTCAAGTACAAAGCAAAACTGAGCTTGTTTTAATAACAGCAAATGGTGCATTTTTGAAATCATGCACCTGAAGGAATAGATGCCGATTTGAGTTGTGCCTTTATGGCCTTTACTTGCTAAGAAATGCATCAAGAATTTGTCTATGCAATTTTAAGACAACGACATATATTTACAATGCCAAAACCTGAGTCTTTGCAGTGAAGGACCTGGCATCTAGTTTGGCAGTTATCAAACAAAGAGATCAGTGAAGGACGATTTTCCCCAGCAAGCAACCAGATGATGTATGCCATTACCATATGGGTTTAGTATCTGACTTGTGGTATACCGACCGCTTAAATGACCCTGTCTTCAGACTGAAATGCTGAATATGCAGTTAACCATGCAAACAACCTTTGTTTAAGCTGCTGAACATCTAACGCTGTGTTTGGGAAAATGGCTGGTAAGGTAAGGTCAGGTTTTTTAAAGTATGGTAGGGTAAGGTTTGACAAGGTAAGGTTAATAATTTAACTTTATCTTGTTTGGGAAAAAGGTAGAGTAAAGTATGATTTATAGTTTATTTTGTTTGGTTAAAAGGTAAGGTTGAGTGAAGGTTTTATTTTAAAGTTACTACAATACCCATGAAGCAATCTTCTTTAAACAACTTAAAATTTGCTAAATGCAAATCATGTTTAATTATACATGGGATTTCATTACTGACTTCTCTATTGTGCGTGGTAATAAAAGATCTCAGCCCACTTACTTTTTCTTTATTGGTAAAAAACTAGTGCCCACCTATATATATATATATATATATATATATACACAATTATATTATAGTGGTTTATCTTACTGCAGCTACATGTGTGTGTATAATAGTTATAAAATGATAAAAATTTATAATGATTTTAATTACTGGCAATACAACTGATTAATTAGTTGTCATAACGATAGGAGGTGGAATCCTTTCTCTTTGAGCCTGAGAAGCAAACTGCTCATAAATGCCACGTTCATGGGATACCCTTAAGATTTTATTATTATTATTATTTTTAAAGAAATACTTAATAATTACGTTGAAGTGAAATTTTACTTATAAAACAATTATTTGCCGCATTTATCTTCTGAAATTGAAAGCTTGACTCATTTATTATCAAATAGCAATGACAAGTTAAGAAATTGAATTATTGGCTACAAAATTATTTTTAAAGCAAGTACATTGTTAATTAAATTAGGAATGTGAATTTAGTATGACATATTAAAATTAAATCATAATTTTTACTCAAAGTTAAATTAATAAAAAATAAATCATAAGTTTAAACTATACTTGCAATTTAATTAACTAAAAGGAATAAATTGAAAGATAATAATAGTAAAAAAGCTGAAATATATTTGCTTAAAAAATGAGAATAAAGTGCATGCAAACATAATCTAACTATAAAATATATTTTGTGAAGAGTGAAAATTTTAAATTAAATTTCTCGTTCACTATTATAGTGAAGTTATTGAACAGAAAAAACTATTACCATTGTATAAATCATATTATTGATTTGGTTTATTAGTCTTTCATAAATAAAAAGAGAACAAATAAAATAGCAAATTTTAAGAAATTATAATTTTATAAGACTTTATTGAAACTCATAATCCTCGCAATTCGATGAAAAATATGTGTACTTGGAAATGTTTCCAAGTCCTGACAAAAGTTTTCACTTTTTTTCTTTTTATATAATTTTCATTCATTTCATCAATTATATACTTACAGTATCTTTTAAATATTTTATTTTTAAATAACTAAATTAATATATTATAATTTTATAATATTATATGTATTTTTTTTTATTTGTGTACATCTTTCAAATATATGCTGCTTTTTAATCTAAGGATATATATTTTCTTCTTGTAGATTCTGATTTTCTTTTTCCTTCTTATTTATGTGTCTATTTTAAAATCTTTGCAAAGTCAAGGATGATTAGATTTATTTAAATTAATCGTTGAACTTAAAATTCATGACTTTTAAAGATTTTCTTTTTACCTTATTTAGAAACTCAGATTTTAAGAAAAATTCAGTAGATAAGAATTTTATTTTAATGATTCACTTGTTTGAAAAGTTTATATTTAAATAAATTTAATTATTTCATTTAAAAAATAATTTAACAAAAAGTCAAAATAAGTTAAAATTCATAAAATTTTGAGAGAATTATTTTAATTAACTTAAATGAAAAATAAGCTTGTTTTAAATGAATAAACGTATTCAAGAATATAAAATTATTTTAATATATTACAAATTTATTCTAAATAATAGAATTTAATGGAATTCTATTAATTTAAAATTTATCTAAATAATATAATTCTATCATAAAGTGGAAGAATTCTATTAAGGTCCTTTTGAAGAATAGAATTGACTTTAGAATTGAAATTCAAAATTACAATTGTGCTATAGAATTATAATTGTGTTATTTGGATAATTCATATAGAATTAGAGTTATAATTTTACATCAATTCTATGGAGTTCAAAATATTAAATCTATCTCATTTTTAAATTCTTAATCCAATCCATAAAAAATAAAATTCTAAACTACACTAGAAAAATTATAATTGAATCAAATCAAATTGAAAATTAAAATTTTGAAGTACAAATAGAGTCGAACTAAAATAGTTGACAAATCAACTCAAATCAAATCAAATTGAACAAATAGAATAGAATCAAACTGAAAAATAAAAATTTTAAATATAATTGAATTGAATCGAACTGATTTAATTCAGTTTATTATTTGATTTTGTTTGAATAAAGTTTTTAAAAAATAATTTAAGAATATTTTAATAGAAATATTATGTCTTGACTATTTAATTTTATATATACTTAAAATAAATAATGAATTTTAGATAGAATTGAATCATTTTGGTTTGATTTAATATAGATTTAGCTTATTTTGATTTGATTTTAAATACATTCAATTTGGTTTAATCAACATTTTTATCTAAAAATCAAATCAAATCTTCATGAATTTTTTAAAAGAAAT
>CATIWR010374022.1:0-62190 GCA_949677035.1 Omphalea diandra
TTAATTTAACATTAAATTTAATATTCTCCTTTAATATTATGTATTAAATATTATATTATATTATTATATTTCATATATTTTATTATAATTTAATATGATTAATATAATAATTTAATGTTATTAATTTATTATATTATAATTTAATATGATTAATAAAATAATTTATTATTATTAATTTATTATATTATAATTTAATATTATTAATATTATTTAATATTCTTCTTTAATATTACATATTTAATATTATATTTATATTATCATATTTATATATTTCATATATTATATTATAATTTAATATGATTAATATAACAATTTAATATTATTAATTTGTTATATTATTAATATTATTTAATATTCTTCTTTGATATTTTATATATTATATTATATTTATATTATCATATTTCATATATTATATTATAATTTAATATGATTAATATAATAATTTAATATTATTAATTTATTATATTATAATTTAATATTATTAATATTATTTAATTCAGGGTGCAATCAAGCTTAACTTCAATGTTCAAAACTCATGCTCTAGATTTACTTGTAAAGTCTAACCTCGATTAGATTTGCGAAACTCTCGAATTGAGTGTTTTTCACTCGAATTTGTCTCACTTGAGTAGCTCGAGTTCAAGCTTGACTAGATTAATTTTGAGTCCATTTAGTATTTTCCGCATCAAGCTCAAGTAGTTTGTAAGTTGTTTCGATTTATTTTAAATCATAATATTTAATATTATTGCTATATTATTTTATATTATTTAAAACATTATATTATAATTTAATATTATTATATATTATATTGTTAATATTATTTACATATATTTTATTATTTATAATATTTATAAATTATTTAATATTATTTATAATAATATATAATAATTATAAATTTTAACACTTTTTTTTTTTAGCTTAGTGACGGAATTTCGTCCTTAAGTCTATATTCCATCGCTAGAATAGTGATGAAATTCTTTTGTCGCTAGATTAGTGATAAAATGATTTCGTCATGAAGCATTTTGTCACTAGCTAGCAACAGAAGCATTTTGTCACTATTTAGCAATAGAATTTTCGCCACTAAGTCAAGCAATATAAATTTTTGTAGCTAAACCATTGGCAAGAAATTGGCACCCTTTGGTGTGAGTTTTGCCTACGAATTTAGCTATAGATTTGAAATTCGTAGCTAATTTTAGAATTCCATCGAAATTTGTTGCCATTTAGCTATAAAAAATTTTATCATTAAATCCGTTGTTATTTTGATAGATTTTTATAGTGTTAGTAATCGCACTAGAGATGAATTACTAAGGGCATGGGAGCTAGATTTTAGAAATCTCATTGGTTTAGCTAAATTTTTGGAATTATTAAACCCAACTATATCATGTGTACTAACTATAGTGTAATTCACTAATGATATGTCTTAGTTAAACAATCTTATGTACTAAACAAACAGTTGAAATATAAAATTTGATCAAATAAACATAAAAATAAATTAAATATTATAAAAAATAATGAAATTTTGTACTTAAAAATTAAAGTCAAACTTGATTATCAAAACCACATTCAAAAAAATTTTAAAATACAAAAAAATATAAAAAAATAAGAGATTAAATTAAAAAAATGCATATCAAATAAAAAATTCTATAATAATTCTTTAAAAAATCAAATGCATTATAAAATGTGATAATACCGCTTCAAAAAGATGGGTGCTACATCTATCAAAGTTTTTAAAAATAATTAAAAAAAAAAAAAAGAAACGTGGGGTTTTTTTTTTTTTTTTTTTGGCTGGGTCCATGACGGAACGTTTGCGTTACCATAGTTTTACAGGCACATGTACAGTAAGGACGGAAGAGACAGGTATTAAGCCTCTGAGTCTGAGCAGCCTTGGATCTTGTGCATAGGTACGAGTCTAATACATAGAATCTTTGTGCCCTTAACAAAGTGTCTGCTCACAAGTAGTGGGTACTGTACAACACATGTCAGTTGAAGAATTAAAGTATTTCAGTGAAGCCAGAAAGGGAAAAATAAATAAATAAATTGTCGACACTTGCTTATAACCACAAGAAATATGGTAAATGTATTAATTCCTATAAATAGAATGATAAATTTTTACCTAATTTAAAATTTGATTTATATTTAAAAAAGATTTGTAATTAAAAATTTGAGATAATTATTAATTAATATATACTATTAATTTCTATCTCATAGCAAGTATTAAATAAATATATATCATTTGTCAAATAACCGTGTATACTATTCTCACGTATCACTATTTTATATTATATTATAAAAACTTTACATAAAAAAATATTTAAATAGAAAATTAGAAAATTTAATTTTTATAATAAAAATACTTTTTAAATTAGAAATAAAAAACTTAAAAAATAAAAATTTTAAACAAGAAGTCAAAACTATATAAAAATAAAAATTATAAACTACTCTAAATAAGAAATTAAAAATCTAAAAAAATAAAATTTTAAAGAAGAAGTTAAGATTTGAATTTATTTAATTGATTATTTAAAATTCTAAGTATATAAGAGCAAATAACAATATAATAGATTGTCAGTAATTACTTTATTCAAGTTTAATAAATTTTCACTTAAAATTATACTACATAAGATTTAATATACGAATTAACAAATAATTTTTTTATTACAATTACCTCACATATGTATATATAGTTTGCAATTATCTGTTAATTTTATTTTTTATATGAAATACTTAATATTATTTACTTGATTTATTAATATGAATTACTTTAGTCAAGTTTAATAAATTTTATTTTGAAATTGTCACATAAATCAAAAATATAAAATAATAGATAATTATTTAGTATAACTAACTCTTTATGCAATTATAAATTTTATAAATTTATTTTATTATTTTATTTACTTTAATAACAATTTTTATATTCATTATTATTTGTATATTAATTTTAATTAGTTAATTAATTATTTAATACAAATAAAAATATTAAATTTATTTAAATTTTATTATTATAAGCATACCGTGCAACGCGCTATTTTATGAGTAGTATATATTATTAATTCTAGTATTAGAATTAGTCTTGAACAATTGTTTGTCATTTGTCAAATAATTGCGTATAACATTATCAAGTGTCATTGTTTTATATTATGTTACAAAAAATTATCATATTATAAAATTTTAAATAGAAAATTTAGAAAATTAATTGTCATATAAAGACTTTATAAATAAGAAATTAAAAATTTAAACAGTAAAATTTAAAAAAATTTAAATAGGAAATTGGAGAAAACTAAAAGGTAAAAATTTTAAACAACTTTTAAATAAGAAATTAGAAAAATTTTAAAAATAATAATATTAAACAAGAAACTAAATTTCAAAATTTCAAGTATATAAAACTTAGCAAACAGTGTAATAGATTGTTAGAAATTATTTTATAAAAATTTATCAAATATTCGATAAAAAGTATAAATCAATATATAATATTTTATTATAATTATCTCATATATGTATATATAATTGTAATTATATACTAATTTTATTTTTTATTATGAAATATTTAATATTCTTTATTTGATTGATTATCAAGAATTACTTCACACATATTTAATAAACTTTCTCTTGAAATTGTGCTACCTAAAATTGAAGATATGAATTAATGGACAATCATTTATTATAAATATCTTTATACATAATTATAAATTTGAGAAATTTATATTCTTATTTTATTTACTTTATAATAATTTTTAATAAAATAATAATTAATCATTTGATTATTTATTTATTAAGTTTACAACTAGTTCGATTTAAAGTTGATCTAATTTGATCTACAAATTAATTTTATCTCAATTCAATATAAGTCAATTTGATTAATTTGATTTAAATTATTTAAAATTTATTCAAAATAGTATTTGTTTATTTTAAAAAATTAAAATTATATTTATTTGCCCAAATTTGAAATTCAAAATGATTTGAATTTCTTTTTATATTTTGACTCGCCTAATCCAATTCAACCTATCTATAATACAAAGTAACTTAACCTAAATTTATTTTAAAAAATTAACCCAAATTTATTTTAAAAAATTAATCCAATCCAAAAGTCAATCCAACTCAAATCTGACTCATTTGCGATCTCTATCTTCAAAGAAATTTGTTTTCATGAGAGTGATAAGAAAAATAAAAATAATATAATTGTTTAATCATCCTTGATAAAATAGACATTTCGTTGCAATTATGCCTTAATTCAATTATTTATAATTTTTTTCTTATATATAAAATAAGAATAAAATGGTACTACTAAATTAATAACAAAATGACTAACCTGATCAATTATTTTTTCTTTGTAAACCATAAATATATCAAAATATATTTTAAAAAAATCTTTCCAGCCAGTTTCAACATTGTTCAAAATTAAATTTCTTTCGATTAGAATAAAATTAAAATTTTTAATAATCTTAATATTGTAATATCCACATTAACCTAGCATATTTTTTAAAAAAGAAAACCTCTTTAATTAATTGGTGAATAAAAGTAATAATTTTTTATTTAATTTGAAATTTTGACCTGAATTTACTTAAAAAAAATACCTCAAATCTGACTTGATTTGAAGGAAAATCAGAAATAATTCAAACCTAAAATAACTCAAAAATTTATGATTCAAACTCAACCTAATTCTTATTAGATTAATTGATCAATTCAAATTGATTCGACTCAATTTGGCTTTAATTAATTTACTAAAAACTATTTAAATTTTCTTTTAAAAATGATGTTTTTTATTTAAAAATATTAAAATTATGAATGACTAGAACTCTTAAAAAAAACTCAATTCAATTCATAATCTAAGAATAATCTTAATTTATTTATGGATATTTACTTGATGATCTTATCCGACTCGTCTATAATTTAAAATGGCTATACCTAATTTATCAAAAAATATAATTTATAATTAATTTAATTTAAAATAATATAGTTTGAAAATAATCTGAACTATCTTTCCAATTTTTGAAAATATGTATTTAGAAGTTGGTTTTTGAAGAAAATGCTAGCTGTCATTTGCTTGGAATATGACATGTTAAACTAGGAAGATGCTTTCATGTGGTACCATGTACTTTCATCAAAATGGATGGATCGATGGATTTTTGTTAGTGATGGTTAGTGTAGCAATGAAAGGGAAGGAAGATAATGCAGTAGTGAAATAATACCACTCCTGTAAATAAAGGGACAAGTTTTTTTCTAAATCGAAAATTCAATTTATGTTTTTTAAAAATAATTTACAATTAAAAAATTTAAAATAATTTGATTTAAAATTGATCTGATTTGATCTGCAAATCAATTCAAATTGATTCAATCTCAATCTAATACAAATCAACTCAATAATCTTATTTAAATTATTTAAAATTTATTCACAAGTCAAAACAATATTTTTATTTTAAAAATATAAACATTTTAGTGATTTGGCCTAACTTGAAATTCAAAATGATTTGAAATTTTTCCTACATTTTGACTCGTTTAATCCAATTTACTCTATCTATAGTATGAAGTGACTAGATCCAAACTTATCCAAAAAAATTGACATGATTCAAATTAACTCAATTTAAATATGTCCAAGTTGACTCTACTTACAAAGAAATTTATAATTTTATTTGTATATATAAAATAAAAGCAAAATTTTATTACTAAATTAATAGCAAAATGACTAGCTTGATCAATTATTTTATCTTTGTTAACCATAAAATATATCAAAATATTAAAAAAATCTTTTCGACCAACTTTAACATTGTTCAAAATTAAATTTCTTTTGTTCACAATAAAATTAAAATTTTTAATAATCTTAAAAGTGAAATATCCATGTTAACTTAGCATATTTTTAAAAAATGAAATATCTCTAATTCATTGGTGAATAAAACAATTAACAACAAGACACTTTGTGAAAATAATAACTAAAAGTAATTTTATTACTCAAAGACACATGTTTCCTATCTCAATAGATATACAGAAACAACCATAACCTTTCCTTGCCTATTCACACACAATGACACAATACATTATAATACATTATAAGTGAGTAATAAAACACAAAATAACCTAACATATATATAATACTATCCTAGTATCTTTCTATTGCATGCACTTGCTTATCTCCATCTGCTACTCTCCCATCTCTTAGCCCCATATTTGAAGGTCTAGCTCCTACATTCTCATTGGAAGGCCCAAGAGCATCTCCAATATTAATAAGATTTAATACTTTGAGGCATGTCTTGAGATTTGTATCTACTTCTTCTTCTACTTCTCTATGTTAATAATAAAAATAACAAATTGGCATCAGTCTTTCATTGTCTTATACAATTGATAAAACATGACTAGATATTACCTTATTTGAATGTTCAGTTGATGGAGGACGGGATTATTCTTTAATGAACATCCTTTTTTATTATGTTCATACTTAAAGTATAACTTGCATTGCATCCTCAGTCCATGCATAGATAACTTGTTGGAATCTTTATTTGCTTTTTCATCAACTGCTTTTTTTTTTTATTATTATTATTTATCTTAGCTCTCTCATGCATCTTATTGAATGAAGGTGGGTTAACAGGATCTTTAAATATCATCGGCCACATTATTAAGATATTTATAGGTTCAAGTGGCCAATTATAAGCTTACAAATACAATTCTTTTTTGTAGCACACATTAACATAATCTTCAACATCATGTTTCATCTCATGGATACTTGATATGGCGTAGATAAAAGGAATGCCACTTAGTTGTTAAGCTCTACAACCACATGTCTATATGGGTAAAGCCACTACAAATTAATCATCCCTAATGTTGACTTGAAACTTCTGATTAACTGCAACTTTAGAGACACAAAACCAATTCTCCCATTTTAACTTCTCTACTTTCTGCCTTATTTTTGGACATAAAACATCTTCGTTGTCAACCTTTATATCTAGCTTTAGCTTTATCCTTTCCATTAAAATTATTCTAATCTCTTCCAATATATCAATAATGGCATTATTCTATGCCTGCAAATCCAACCACTAAAGGTTCCTTCTTTATGAGAAAAAATAATTTTGAAAAAGCTATAAATTACTTTACCTTTTATTGATCAATGATAATGTCCAACCTAGTTCATCAACAATTAAGTCATTAAACAATTTGATTAGGAACCATCTCCATCTCATTTTGTTCTCTACCCTCACAATTGCCTAAGTAATGAGGAATATTTGACTATTCTTATCTCTTCTTATTACAATCAAAATGAACCCCTTTTAAGTATAGTCTCCAAAAAAGTTCTATTTAATGATATAGTTGATATATAAACCTTTGGAAGCCCCTTCCTTAGACCACTGAAACCTACATAAAAAGCCTTAAATACTGAAATTGGTGAGCCTTCTTCCCTATCAACCTTAAACTCAAAATTGCCCTTTCTATCCACTCTTTTTAGTTCTACTACATAAGACATAAGTTCTACCACATTTTGCTAATTGAAAGTGAATTTTTTCTCATCATATCACTTTTCATTTAAGTAATAGTATAGCTTGGATTTCTTCTAAACTCATTAAGGAATTTTATCAATAACCATTTTGTTGTTGCCATCTTATTTCTCAACACCCTACAATAGGTATGTCTAGCCTTATTGTCCTAACTATAAAACTCCTTTTAATATCCATCCTAGATGCAAACACTCTCTAATTATAAGTGGGCTAACAATTAACTTCCATCCTCATTTCACAAATTCTTCTCCAACACACAACAAAGCCATTTATAATGGCATAATTTTGCACTGCTAATCTAAATTGATGAGCATTTATAAATCTCATCCTAGGAGTAAATTGTAACTATCCATGACTATAGGTAGGGTTATAAATAATTTTCTTCACTTTTTTCTTCTTTGTAATCTCCATATTATCTTTATCACTACTACTGGGTGTTTCAACTTCTTCAGCACTATCAGGGTACTCAGAATGATACACACTTGCCCAATTTTTCATAGTTTGTATATTATTACTCTTATTCCCATCCATTCTAGTATTATTGTCTACTCTTCATGAATCTTGTTCTAATCTTATACCATACCCATTATCAACATCATCTTTCTAAACTATCTTAAGTTATTTCTTGCAGCAATATATTCCTTATCTACAAATGAGTTAGGAACATCATATGTGAGGCTGTAATCATCACCTAAAACATAATCTTCATCATTACTTTCAAATTTTTACTTAGCAAGGTTCACATCATTTTCATGTTTAAGTTCAGGTTTTGGTTCAAATTCATATCCAGTTTTATTGTCACCTATGTTAGGGTTAAGATTGATAACTTCAACATACACCCTCAAGAACCCATAATCTAGCCCTACATCAATCAACTTTTTGTATTCCTCTTTTATCTCAAGATACTTCAACTCTACTTCACCTCCTAAAGGTTTATATCTTATAAGTGATGCATAAGCTATAGCCAACACATCAACATGCTTTAACTCCTTCATTTGCTTTTCTATATCATTCATAATCAATTTCTCAATCTTAAGTAGATTGATATGCTTTCTACCTATCTATTTAACCATAGGACTACTACTAAGAAAAAGCCCTTCATGATACATTTCTATAGGCAAATTGCACAAATTAACCAATAATAAGAAAATACAAAATTAAAAATAAAATCAACATTTCTTCCATAAATATTAAATATTTACTTTACAAAACTATCAAATCTAAGTCCACTGTGTTTGAACAAACACTAATTTACTACCTAATTTTCTACATAAAACTATAACTAATTATTAACAAAGTAGCATTTTGATTTTTTAATAATTAATTAAACCAACATTAATACAATTTTTAACTTAATCATCACATCTATAGATGTCTCAAAACCCTTATTTACTAATAAAATCATAAACTTATAGTAAACCATACATGCATTGTCAGTTTTAGGTTTAATAAACTCTTATTTATTGAACTCTTACACACATGTATTGTAATAACCATTATAGAAACATAATAAATTAATCAAAATTTACCCTCTTTGTCACTTTTGTTTTCTACCAATTGGGACCACTGTCACGATCACACTTTTTCTAGTTCGAACAAAGTCATTTTCTTTACCAAAGTCAAGGCCACACTTTTTCTTTCCAAAAAATTGAGTAAGAATTTGTCCTTTCTTCTAACGATATCATGCCATTAATGAGATGAAAACCCCTAGGACTCAAAAGTAGAGAAAGGAATAAATAAAAACCCCTAATTGATTTTTTAATTATAACAAAAGGGGACAAAAATGATAAAAACATCACTTTTTTGGTTGTTTGACTAAACTGTGCATTTTAATGCCACATCAGATCATCGGTTCATTAAGCCACATAGGATGGAACACATGTTCAATCAAGGTTGGATAGATTTGTAACCAATGTATTTATAATGGAGCAAATTGATTCGTTTTGAAGTTGGGGATATAATTGAAAAAATGGGTGAAGTTAAGGATATCTAAGATGTTTAGACCTTAAGAATAGAAGAAGATATATTATTAACAAAGATGGTTGCCTTTTCAAACACATAATTCCAATATTTGTATGGAGCTTTAGCGTGAGCCAAAAGAGTTAACCCTATATCAACAAGATGGAAAATTTACACTTGACTATATCATTTTGTTCATCAGTATATGGAAGAGCAATACAAGGGATAATACCCCTTTTGTTGAAAATATTTATTTAACTTTTGGCACTTACCACCCCAATCCAAATGAATGATTTTATTTTTCCATTGAATTGTCTTGCAATAAAATTTTAACAAATAAAGAATAACCATTGCTTTTTGTTTTGCATTAAAAACATCCTTGTATATCTTGTGAAATCATCAATAAAAAAGATTGCATAACGAAGACCTAAACTAGATCACAAGAGTGAAGGAACCCATACATCAAAATAAATGATATCAAACGGAGCCTGAATTTTGTGATTAATAGAAGGCAAAGGAATTCTAGATAGTTTTACTAGTAAGTAAGAAGAACAAATTGACAAATGCAAATTTAAAGAATGAGGAAGATTAAAATCTTTCATTATTTTAGAAATAGTACAAAACTTAGGATGTGCTAATCATGCATGCCATTCCTCCATTGTGAGTTTTTCTCTAACCAAAGCTCCTTTAGGTAATGGCACACATAGAGCATATAATTCACTTGATCCTTGCATGGGAACCTGCTAGGTGGCCTAATCCTTAACAAGAAAATGAAAGGGCCAAAATGCAAAGAAACAGTTTTATCAGGGGCAAATTGTTGAACTAATACAAGTTTTTTAACAATTTGAGAAACATGGACATTTTCATTTTAAGGTTGCCATGTGTAAAAGGAAGAAATATAGTACCAATATGGTAAATAGACAAACCTATACCATTACCAACATAAAATTGAACATTGCCTTTGTATTATGAAGCAATACTCAATGCAGATAAATCAGGGGTGATATGATAATTAGCACCTGCATCACGATACCAAGACATAGTTAACATTGATGAAGTATGTAGCCCTGAAGCATAGGGTGTATAAAATTGCCATAAGGTAAATGATGAGCAATATAATTTTACACATAATTGCCAAAAGGTGACCCATATGAATAATTTGCTTGATGTTGAAAAGTTTGCATGGGATTGTATAATTTATGACAATAATTAATAGTGTAATTTTGTCAATGCAATATCTGGCAAGGTCTTCAATTATGCCTATTATTGTTGCTACTATATAATGGCCATGATGTAGATAAAGGTGGCATAAAAGAAAGAGATGTTGTAGAATTTTGTTTCATGACAAAATTAGCAACAAGTGATTCATGAGCATTTTTTAGAAGGATTTCATAGGCACCTAATTACCCATATAATTCATAGAAGGGTACTGGATCTAGCCTATGATTAAGAGCTATAATAATATTACGAAGATTAGGTCGTATTTGATAAATAATCGCATTGAATTCAACAGGTGTAATAGTTCACCCTACAAAAACTAACTCATCATCAAGTGATTTTATCGGTTAAAGATAGGCTGAGACAAAAAGGTCATTCTTTTTG
Source organism: Omphalea diandra (assembly GCA_949677035.1). Classification (NCBI taxonomy): domain Eukaryota; kingdom Viridiplantae; phylum Streptophyta; class Magnoliopsida; order Malpighiales; family Euphorbiaceae; genus Omphalea; species Omphalea diandra. Next base: position 11,034 of record CATIWR010374022.1, read on the forward strand.
AGTCCTTGGAGTTTAATTTATAGTTGAAGTTGTCTATTTTGGAATATTGACCCAAAGGCATTAGTAAAAGATCACCAAACATCAAAGAAGGAAGTCAAGCCAATCAAATATGGAAATATTTCTTTAATAATAGAAGATAATAGCCAAGAACATATGGTCCTTCTGATACCAAGTTTGGCATTTAGGATTTGGAACTTGTTTTGAGTAGTAATAGAAGTACCGGTTTTTGGTGGAGAAACAAAAGATCCGTCAATGAAACCATGAAGATTTCGATAATTAAGAAGAGGGAGAAACTGAGTTTTTCAAGTATGAGAACACAATCGGGAGGGGATTGTAACATAGAAAGATAATGGAGGAGGGGTGGCAAAGGAAGAGAATGGAAGCGAGTTGCGGAGAGAGGGGGGAGGCATAAAGAATAAATTTGGATGGGGAAAAGATAATGAAGATTAGGTTTTATTACGTCGAATGGGTGTCTTTCTCGATGTTTTTACCCAAACTATTAATGACGGATTAAAATCTATTGGTAAACATTATGTAGAAATTACCTACAAAATAAATTTGTAAGTAAATTATATTTAAATTAAATTTATATAACTTTATTCTTTTAGTAATTATTATCATATATTTTATATATTAATATATTGATATTATGTATAAATTTTTTTATCATATTTAAGATACAATATTTATAAAATTATTTTGTATAAAAATCAAATATTTTTGAATAATGATCATAAATTAAGCAAATTTACCTACGGATTTGAATTCGTAGGTAGTTATATTCTTATTTACTTCTTTTTACTTTATATTATGCATATAGTATGTTGATATTATGTATTCAAAATTTATTTATCATATTTCAGAAACAACATTCATACAATATTCTTTACAATATTTTATTTTATTTTTTACTCCATTTTAATAATATTTTATTTTATAATAGTATCTTGTAACTTATATTTATATTAATCTACTTTTACTATTTTTTATCATTTATGAAACATATAATTTATTGATATTATATATAAAATATTCTTTATAGTATCTTAAAAACAATATTCATAAAATTTTTTATAATAACAATCAAATATTATTTTTAATACTAAATATAAATGTATTAAATTTACCTATGGATTCAAAGCCGTAGGTAAATTTCCTAGGGATTTAAATCCATAGGTAAATTATCGAGAGATTCTATTATGTAGGTAAAATACCTAGGGATTTTAATTCGTAGGTAAATTTACCTATAGATTCTCATCCTTAGGTAAAGTTTCTTAGGGAAACCATATGAAAACCTAAGGCAAGTCTTGCACCCTATTTTTGCACTTGAATTACCAATGGATTATTTTTCGTAGAAAAATTTTATAGGTAATTTGTTAGTAATCACTAGAAAACTACCTATGAAATTATTTTGTAGGTATTCTGTAACTAATTACCTACAAAAATATTTCTTTAGATAAATTTCATAGATAATTGATTATTTTTATTTTCTTGTATATATATTTGTATGTGTACAAAAAGAGTATCTACAGTACTCACACAACTAAAGATAACGATTACAACAAAGGTAATAAATCTAGAATGATAAAGACTACCAAAAATTGATTAGAGATATACAATAAAGATACTAGATACAACAAACAAATTGCTATCCATAGTAATTCTAGGGGGTGTTTGGTTATCAAAATTTAATATTGTTATTTAGAATTACTTTCTTAGGAAATTAAATTTTTGGGTAAATGATTCTAAGAATATAAGATTATTGTGGTTGGTTGAATATAAAATTTTTGAGAAATTCAAAATTAATATTTTTACTTTATACATGGAATAATTCAAAAAAATTAACCTAAATTACTATCACACCCTTAATACAATTACATGTTTTCATTTAATTAATCAATACAAAAAATCTTATACAATAAAATTTATCGTAGTGATCAATTCATGAAATGTAATTATAATATATAATAAAAATTATATTATTATTAAATAATATAATTTATAATTAAAATTAATATAAAATATTATAATATAATTAATAAATATTATTTAATAATACTAAATAATTATTCTCTTATCTTAAAAAAAGACTTAATAATTATAACATACTAATAATTTAAAATATATAGTCTATGATGATAAAATTTAAGAAAATCTAAAATAATTTAATTACTCAATAAATTAATAAGAGACTTTTATAGTTTAATAATTATTTTAATTAAAATTGAATGATAATCTATATTCTTGATTTTGATTAGAATTGTCTTAAACAAATATATAAGTTTTATTTAGTAAGTAAAAAAAAATGTAAGATTATATATGTTCATATATTATATTAATTGATAGTATATTTGTCAATATACAATTATATAATTTTTAATAGTTATGGAAAAGTAAAATTTTCATCTTTTGAGATGAAAAAGTTTTTTTTTTTTTTTTTATGTAAATGAAAATGTAAGGGTGGAGTCCACATGTCCAAGAATGTAACTTTTTTAGGGACGTAACTTTTCAAAGATAAATCAAACACTAAAATTCAACATTTTAGAGCTATTTTTCCTTGAGATTCTGTCAACCAAATGCTCCGAAGAACCTACCTTTTCTGTAAATAAAAGTGGTAGATTTTGTCCTGATTTAAAATTTTGAACCAATAAATTAAATTTAAGTTGATTTATTTAGAGAAAAATAAAAAAATAATTGTATCTCAATGTTAACATGACTTGCATATCAATTTAAATTGATTTTACTCTAACTCAAGCCAAATTTAGTCATATTTAAATTATTAAAATCTTTAAAATTTGTTTAAAAATTTTAAAATAATATTTTTTACATAAAAGTTAAAATTATTAATAATTTTACTCAATTTTATTCAAAATCTAAAAATTAATTTGAATTTTTTAATATATTAATTTGTTGTCCGATTCAATTCATTGACTCACTTTTGAAAGTGATCTAATTTTAACTTGTTCACATAAAAACTTAATATAAAATTGATCCAACTTAAAAATAATCTGATCCAAAATTGATGTGATCCATTTGCACCTCCACCAACCCATTTTGACTCTCGTCCAATTGAATCAATATTTTTTTTTTCTTTTGTTTTGTTAAACAACTTGCCCTTTTCTATTTAATACTATTTTTAATTGATCTCCCTGCCTAATTAAATGCAGACTAGCCATTTGCAAACTAATTCAGACTAAAAGAATGCAATCACTGGTTACTGATTAGTCATATTTATACTTATGAGTATGTGCGTATAAGTATAGACAGGGTTGAATCACTACTTGAATCTCCTCTACCTTGAAAGCCATCGAGGACAGTTTAGTGCACTCATTTCATTGAAGAACTTGAAATTCTTCCTGCGTGGAAAAAGCCATAAGAGTGTACTAATATTCCAAAAGTTTACATTCCATCTTTAGCATTTGCCCATCACTATAATTAATGAAATTATTAATTATATTTCAGACACAATCATTCGTTTTGAATTATTGAGACAATATCCATACAAATTGTACAAGATAACAATAATGATAATGCAAAAATTAGATAAAAATTATGTTGCGCGAAAGAAAATCCTCTTCACTTCTTGGGCGGCAACCCAATCCATGAAAAACAATAATTTTCTAAGTTACTTCCATTACTTGATTACTTTCATTTCTCTGATTCTCATACTGATATTATTCATTATCAAATATCATTTGTAAACGAATATTTACATATAGCTTTTGGGTGCAATTGTTATAAGAGTGCGCAAGTTTTAAAATTTAAGAGAGAAATAAATTATCCACTTCTATTATATACACTTATCTTAATATGAATTTTTTTTTAGAAAATCTAAATATGAAATTTATCTAAAGGCTGAAAAAGGATAAATTCTCTAGTAGACATTATTTCTACAAGTGAAAATTCTCTAATTATAAATTAATAAGGATGAAAATTCATAATTGATAAATTTTTATTGTTAATTTAAAAAATTTTCAAATTGACTTAGAGAGAGAAATTTAAGCTTTATAAATTATAGAAAGTTCATCCTTCTCTTAAGATTTCAAAAATATTAACTGACTAGTCTATAGATAAGGCAGTGGACTGAATTTATCTAACGATTTTGAAAAAAAAAAAAATCATTCTTAAATAAGAACTTTTTTTTTGGTTTATAACACCTGCATCAATAGTTTTTTGAGAGGACATCCAACATATCAGAAATTTATATTTTAACGTTACCTACACTTAGTATATTAGATCAAATCAATAAAAGAGTTAGGGCTAAATACTCTGATCCCTACTAGGTTTTTTTTTTTATATATTAAATTACTTAGTCATTCACTTTTCCTTATTATATTACAACAATCTAATATTTTGAATCCATTAAACTTATATTGTCATTTTGTTAAATTTTTAATACTTTGCAGGTAGGTATTCACAGTCTTCCTCTTCTAGCAGAAGAGATTATTTCTCTTATGGTTATTAGGAGAATTTAGACGAGATAGCATCCTCGATCAGATTTAAGCCAAATCTAAGTTTTTGTTGGATGAGATAGCATCCTCAATTGCAGTTTTTTCTGCATTTTGTATCTTTTCATTTGCATTTTTCTTTTCTCGATTTTTGCTTTTGAATGAGTTTTTGTTCTTGAATTTGGACGAGATAGTATCCTTGATTTCGTTCAAGCTGAATCCAAAGAATTAGATGTGAATGTAAATATGTGTATATATATATATATATATATATATATATATATATATATATATTTATATTTAAATATATAAAAATAATAAAATTATTAGGTGTTATTACACTATTGGCTTGATATACAAGATTATTACCTACATAAAAAATAGGTAAGTATTTTCAGTATTAAGACTTTGAAATTCTCTCTTCTACTCTCTCTTTTTCAAAAATTTCTCTCATTTTTCATTGTTTTGAGCTATCATTGAAATTTTAGTTGGCCGTAGTCTTATGATCTTATTATTCTCTTTCGTGTTTCATCTATTTTATATCTTAATAAATACAATACATCTTTTTTTATATTTATGATGGAAATGTATAATTCTTCCTTTATGATTTTTACTATATGAGGTTGTATCATCCCATTATGGGGTTGATTTTCGAGAGCTTTATTCGAGCGATCAATTTGATGTTTTGGTAGCTGATTGAATTAGTTAAAAACTTAGATGTCTGTAGTGACTCAAATATAGTCACTGATAAATTTTGAAGTGTGAATATTGCTATTATGCTAAATTTAATATTATGTTATCATAGTTGTATTTTTGTATATATCATCATTTTTTAAATTAGATTCAACATATTTAATGTTAATATGATTTACTGTGGATTATAATATTTGATTTTTTTAAAGGAAAATTCTTCTGTATATTGCGCACAACAAAGAAACTGCGCACCAAGTAAATAAAAAAAAGAAAAGAAAAAAACTCTGTAATTACATAAATAAAATAACTATTATATTCATAATTACTCATGTTCAAGTACTATATCTTATACTTTTTTATTAAATGTTAGTCATGCATTGATCGAGTCTATACATATATACTTAGCAGACTTTTTAAAATTTTTTTTATAATATATTAGTCATTTTGCAATTGATATTCATTATTCATAATTATTTTCTTTCAATCTCACAAAAAAAAAAAAAAAAGCGTTTTCGTCATCAAAATGTATTCTATCATGCAAATTTCTGCAATCTTAATCTTTAGTCAATTAAAAATAGTTGACATTTCAACATCTAGACCACCTCTTGCAAATTGAAATTTGATTCTGTAAATTTCCAACCGCTTATTTCATATACAGACATTGAAACTGCATAATTATGATAAATTATATCTGCGCAAAAATGAACGAAATATCACGTTAGCTAATCTACTGTAATGTAAACTAATCGCTCTCTTCACACATCAGAATTTGAATTTCATCAATATAAAATTTTAATTTTTCGATATTCAAAAAAAAATCTCTTCACTTTTTTAAGGGCGTGGGAAGTATAGTCTTCAATTTAATTCTTCTCATTCAGCAATGTAATAAAAAATTTCACTAATTTGATAAAAGATAAAAAATAATAATAAGTCATCCTTTATTATATACCTATGACATTAATTGATTCATGGAGTCTCCTATAAAAAGAGAGGGGAAAAAAGAAATATATCACATTATGAAACATTAGCTTGGAACCTCCACCATTATAGATAGGAAACGATAGATCACAGATTAAAAAGTTTATGAAAAGACAACATCTAGCACATGATATATGCAGCTCAAACCAAAAAAAAAAAAAGGGCTCTAATTAAATATAGGATTAATGAATGCAACAGAAACCCGAAAAGGTGAATGCTGAAATGCTATTGCAATATGAATGCATGCATGAAAAACTTTCAGCTGATCCGATTGTTGAAAATTGGCACAGCGATCACAATAGGGGGTGGCTGGCTGCTGTGACCAGTCTAAGTAACTGTAACAGTACTTTATTAAGGTCATTCATTTCAACATTAAATTAAAAAAAATAACAATAATTAAAAAAAAAGAAAAAGAAAAAAAGCACTAACATAACATTCATAGAGGGTCCCAACAAACCTTTGATTGATTGCAATATCTGTCTGTTTCTGTTAAGTCTCTTCCAACATGCAGCGGCCCCCACATCCCTGACCGACCAGTCACTTGTCACAAGTCTCCCCCTCTCACTCGCCCGAGTTCACTCGGCTGCTTCTTGTAGTACGCAGCCTTCACTAGTTTCGTTTTGTTTCACCTGATATATCCTTTACTTAATTTCTCAATGTATGTGCTCTAATAATTTACTAAAATAGCTAGCTAGGTTTGCTTCACCATAATTCATGTCTGTATAGTACAACAAGAATCTTACCATGTGGTTTTTTCTTAAAAATTTTTTTGTCCCGATGGAACTCACAATCTCTCAACTTTAGAGATACTTACCTTCTGGTTTTCAAATACTCATTGGTGATGTCCAGAGCCATATTGGGTCGAGTCCAGGGCCGAACCTATTGAAGCAAACTTAGCCGCTAGCTCTCGTCGCAAGAATGGTCTGCTTGCTTCTCCTCCTACGCCAAGAAAATCTCTTGTTAAACTTGCCTCCACTACTTCACTTGAATTCCCACTATTTTTCTTCCCATTTCCTTGCATCATTAAATGGTATTTCAAGTTCTTGGTGCTCATGCTTTTAGTTGAAGGAGATAGAGAATTGGTCATCAGTTCATTCAAATTCTCAGCTTGATTCATTGGTTGCCTACTGCTTAGAAACTTGAGGGTTTCAGCATTTTCGCTCTGGGGGTCGTAAGAATTGAAGTTGGTTGTAGTACTGAACATTGCTGGATGGTTATTATTGCTCCTTGTCGATCCCATTTGAGCTGCTTTTTGCAAGAGTGCAGTAGCTGACATATGAGCTGCTGATGATGATGAAGAGCTTCTTCGATGTTGTTGTTGTTGATTACTTGAATACAAAGAAGTCATAGACTCAGATATATCTCCTTTGTTCCCTCCTTCCTCTTTTAGTCCTGTTGGCAATGCTGATATAGAGAGATTATTATCGTTATTATTGCTGCTAAACGGTGCTTCGTGTTGGTACTTATTCAGCCATTGATGAGCTTGTGATGATGCTGAACCAAACATATTCATGTGTGGTGTTTGAACAAACTCAGGCAAGAAAGCAGTAGAACTATCATTACTTGCAATTCCAATTGGGCTCAATTGAGGATTGGCATGATCTAGCCATATTGGAAGCCTTGGCTTCTGCCCATCAATAATAAGATCACCCACCAGCTCGGATCCAGTAGTGGCAAACTCTGGCCTAAGCATAGAAGAAAATTGAGATATTCCAGAACTGGGTTGATGAAAATTATTAGCACTATTAGCTCCATTGATCAAATCATTTCTGAAGTTTGAATTTATAGCTGCTGGAACTGAAGCGAATCTTGCACTTTCTTCTGCTAAAGCATCACAAAAGGCTCTGTGGGTGATAAAGCTATCCTTCCTGTTTCACACGCACAAAACAAAAGTCCCATTTCAACAATTTAAAGTGCATTTATAAATATAAACTTAAACTGCTCCCTTGTAGTCTAACCTCACATAAATATTATATAATAAAAATCCCATTGAAGTCTTGCTACCAGCTGCTGTGAGCATTGAATTCTTCAACAAACTTACAAAGTGAAGAATATTGGACGCACCAAACAAAGAACCAAGAAAGAGATAGAGATTAGCAAACAGAATCTTTATATCCATATATACGGGATACCTGGAGAAGAGGGTTCCACAGTCACATCTGTACTCTCTGGTGCCGCAGATCTTGCTATGAGCTTTCCAATCTGATTGAACTGCATATTTCTTTGAACATTTCTCACACTTCCACTTCTTTTCTCCATGTTTTCTGCTATAATGTTTCTTTATTCCCGTAAGGTCACCTAGGGCTCTTGATGGATCATGGTGCACACAACTCTTTTCAGGGCATATGTAGACCTTCTTTCGAACTTCTTTCGTCGACCTTTGCTTCAGCTTCCATGGAAGATTATGCCCTCTTCTGTGGAGTTGAAGGTTCTGATCTCTCTGAAATCCTTTGTTGCAGATTTCACAAATAAATCGGTTGGTCGCCATGAGAGATTTTGGTGATAAAGCCATAACTTCTGCTTCTGGATCTGCACAAAGTGAATGAATATCAATACATAAATAAAAAACCCATCAAGAAATTAAGCTGATACAATCAAGAAAAGATAAATATCATGCTTGCCTGGCGTTCCTGGTAAATTTCTCTTCTTCTTCGCTGGATTTGTAGTAGGGTTAGGGTTAGGGTTTGGAGTTGGAGTTGGTTCTTGAACAAAACCTCTAATTGTAAAGGGAAGAGAAAACCCATCTTCAGGCATCATTTTTTTGTTAGTTGGTAGTGAATTTGAAGAAGTTGAGAGTAGAACTGGTTTTTCGTACTAAAACTAGCTAAAGGAGAAGAAGAGGGTAGCGTTGAGCAGTACCTACAAAATTAACCAAGAAAGAAAAAAGAAAGAGCTATTCAAGAACAGATTATTAGCACAATTCCAACAAAATCTTTCAAGAATTTTTTTTTCTTCCCTTCAAAACAAAGAATTCCAATTTAGACTTGTCTCCAATTCTATAATTTTCACCTCTTACCTTAATTCAAACCCATGGCTTGCTTTTTGTTTGAAACCAAGACAAATACACCAAACAAAAAGACACTGCTAACTATAGATAGATAGAATATTTTTCTCCCTCCTTATCTGACACGGCTCATCTCTCTTACAGTCAGTCAGCCATAGACTCAGACTGGACCACCACCACGTACGCGTGTGTGTATGTATATATGTGTGTATATATGTATGTATGTATAACAATGAAATAAAGGGTATAGGGCATCATGAGGCTAGTTGTCAAAATATTTGTCTTCTAAGGCAGAAAATTAAAAGTTCAAACTCTAATTATCCAATTAATTACTTAGAACTGCCGATGCATTAAAAAGAAAATAGAGGATATAAAGCTAAATGACGAATATATTAGCATAGCATCAATCTATAACTTCACCAACTTAATATTTAGTTAATGAATTTGTTCTTTATCTTAATAATTAGAGTTATTAATCAATCTATCAAATGCCTATCTTTGGTTTGTAAATTTTTAACCTCTATAGAAATTTTCTTCTAATATATATAATAAAGTACAAAAACACATATTAAGTTAGTCCATACTAACTACTAACTTTATAATTAATTCATTATTAATTCTATGGAAGCATGTAACCACACAATACCAACACCATAAAAAAAAAAAGTACAAAAACGCATATAGATTAAGCTTTATATTAATTTCAAGAAAAGTGGAAAAGAACAAATGTTTGATGTAAAGGGTGATCAAAGATTAGTATGAAAGTGGACTTGATGTGTAGGACATAGAGGGAGAAAAATAAAGCGAATAGCCTTTACTGCCAGGAATAAGATTTGATGAGGTTAAAATGATTATGTTATAATTGTTTTAAAGACTAGAGAGATTGAGAGACAGAAAAATATACGTAATTAATATAAAAAGAAAAAGGGAATGCCGTCCGTGAGAGCTGAGTGGCTGAGAGAGTGGACCCCATAAAAAGACTGGCAGAGATGATATGATATAATTACAGTACAAATAAAAAGACAAGAGAAGACTGATACCGCTTCACTTGTCGACCAGCTACACCACGAGACACACACATTTCTGTATATTTCTCTAGAAATTCGTTCCCCGCCCTACCTCACCCCTCTTGCTTGGAGTGGAGACAGTTTCGGGAATCTTTTTCCCACTTCAAATTACTTACTGAAAAAATCATTTCTTTAAACCAAATTATTAAATTTAATTAAACAGCTCAAATATAATTATCCTTATTCTTTGACAAAAATCTGTGAGTTGACTCAGTCCTTGATGTTACCTAAAATTACTTTAGCTGCATGTCACTGGGCTTGGCTGCTGTTTCGTTGATTAGGTGCTTTGGTAGACTTGACCGCAACTTGAGTGGGGTTGAAGTCTTGTATAGCAAATAATAACTAGAGAATAAACTGCTGAAGGCTCAACGTCTTTCAGCAGAAACGTGTGAGTATAGCAGAGATTACGTTAATTTAAATTCATTGAAAGATTAGAAAAATATAATTTTTTTTATGAATTCATTAGATCGATGTAAATAATATATTTTTATTTTTAAAAACATTTTTATTTTTTTAAAAATAAAACCCATAACTTTTTTACCGTATCAACAACAGAAAAATAGCTCATAATATATTTGAATTTATAATTTTGTAGTTCTAAATATTTTTCAAAAAAAAGTATATACCTCACAATTAATTAATAATTTAGAAGAGTTTTTTTTTTTGTGTGTGCAGTTGCCTCCAAGATCTAAAACTCAAATTACCAAAGAAAAAACGCTTTAGGCTAATAGTTTTTGGGGTTAATCAAAGCTTTAAGTTCACAAGCACCATATAATAATGAAAATTTTGAATTATGCATTCTTATTGATTTGTGGCAGGTCCTTGATATTAAGCTTCTATTCAAATTTTTAAATTTTGGTCATGTAGTGGCTGTACACAATCAATCGTAGACAAGAGGACAAGTAGCTTTCAGAATTTCCAAAGTCCATTTGGTCCACCCAATAATACAATTTTATCTACACCAACTACATATAATATGTTACCTGTTCTTGTTCCTTTTCTTTTTCCTTCCTCATTTGAAGAAAATACGTTCATATTTGTGGAAGTATACAATTTGGTTGCAAAGTGTTGAAAAATCACTTTCAATACCAAGTACCTGTTTAAAGAGGAAAACTAATTATTTGTGTTTACACCCTTTTTAATTTTTTGAATTCGATCCGTAGAGTTAATAAATAAAAATATATTACAGATCAATGCAGATATGGAGATACATCCTTAAGATTCAAAGAGAGACTCCATCTCGATTGATATATAACTTGATATGAGGATACTCTTTATCATAAATACCAAAAAATATATAATACACATATCACATGAAAAGTTTTAAATATTCTACTAAAAAATATGATTTAGAACTTTTTATTGTTTAATGAGGCTCTTCTTTGTACATTTCATGTTTAATATAATGATATTTTCTCTTAAAAAAAAACTGTTGAATATTTTATCAGATTTTATGAATTTATACTATCAAATTGCTACATCAATTATTATCACTGTCATTCTTCTGTGACACTGGGGTAGTGTCATGTTTCCCGCAGTTCTCAATCAATATAATTAAGAATAATATTGTTCATTTCCTCAGTATTAAATAACATTTTTTACTAATCTGATTTTTTTCTTTTTCTTTTTCTTTTTTTTTTTAACTTTGGGGAGTAAGGATGAATCTTTACCTATGCAACAAATGTACTTAACCAGTTAACTTATACCCATACACGTAACTTTTATGTAATTTAAAGTTTAATCCAATGATTTTTAATAAATAAACCTCTATAGATTGCAGTACATACCATATGTGGCTCCCATTGTAATCCATAAATAGTTTTTCTTTTTGAACTTAAAAATTCAATTTCAATATTACAAACATATTGAAATTATGCTTTAGTATCATATTAGAAACTCCATTTCAATGTGTAAAAAACCCCTAATTATTATTTGATATTATATTAGAAACTCAATTACAATTATAAATCTAATTATTAAAGTGAGAGGAATTAACAGATTTCATGAAGGTTTCGAAAGCGAAAGCTAAGCAGGTGATGTAGAAAATATAAATCAGCTATAATTTGTTTAACAAGTAGAAATCCTAAACTTTAATTCTAGGGGTAAATCTAAATTCTTACTAAAGTTTGTTTTTCATTGATTATTTAAATTCGAGTCTTTAGGTTAGTTTTAAGAAAAGTTATTTCAAATGCATTATTTTTTATTGAAGTATTATTTATAGATAGCAAATGGATCGAGTCAAGTGAGTTTCAACTAGATCAAATTAATTTTGAATAGGATCAATATTAAATAGATTCAAATTGAATCAATTTGAGTTATAAATCGGGTCAAGCATATAAACAAAATACATAAAAAAAAATTTGTATCATTTTTAGATTTTAGATTGGATCGAATCACTCTTGATTTTGACATTTTAAAACAAAGAAGTATTATTTAATTTTTAAATAAATTTTAATATTTAAAATAATTTAAATCGAATCAATTATATTGAGTCACAAGTTATGTTAAAGATGGATAAAATTAAATTAATCCTTAAATCGAGTCAAATTTGAATTGACTCAAATTTAAATCGAATCAAATTATTTTCGGATCAAATTTCTACATGAACTACGAAACTATCACTTCTATTAATATCTTATTTTTTTATGAACGCAAAAAATAACCAAAAAATTTCCTAACCATTTGGAAACAAAAATTCTCTCAGTAGGATATGGATATAAAGTATTCCTATATTTCTTCTCTCAATATATAGGATGTGGAGTCTCCCGATCCCTGGATTCTTAACCATGCAAACACAAGTTCCAATAGTTCACAAATCACGTTATTATCTCCCAAAACGTAATTCTAATGGGTCAAGTTTTTTTTTTTTTTTTTTTTAATTTTCTGGAAATCCATGAGACAATATCCGTGTTTTGCACGTGTTGACTACGTGGAATTCTCTCGCTCCAACTCCAATGCACAGCATATATTCCTTTATCATACTCCGAATTTTTCTTGGTTTTGAGAAAGGAAATAAATATGATTCCGTATCAAATTCAAATTAGTTAGTACAAGTCACATGGGATTATATATTTTTCGTTTAAATAGTACTATAGTCTATATATATAAATATATATAGCCTTGAATCTAAGGAAATTCTTCAAGAAATTGAATTCAATACAATCACTCTTATGAATTAAAAAATAATAATAATAAAGGAGTTGTTGTGTTGATTCTTTAATAGATCAGAAATTTTTAAATCGGACAACTGAACTACGAGATACAAATTTAATCATCAAATTATTAATTTAATAACTAACAATTGGTTATCAAATTCTTAATTCCATGAAATAAAATTTTTAAGAAATTAAAAAGAGAGATTTATTTTCATCAAATGTCTTTGACTCAATATATTCAATAAAATAATTAAAAAGAAAAAAAAAAGGAGGGATGGTTAGAGAAATGCCAGTGCATAGACAGTGATTCCAGAAAAAGAAAATGGGCATGTGCTTTTGAATACGTAGTTTAAACTTTGAAGAGTCAATCTTTTGCTAATTTCTTTATCATGTTAGTGTCTAGTGACAAGAGTTTGAATAGAATTTAAAACCACAACTTTATAAAACTTCTTAAATTCCAAAATACATGAATTTATAAAATTTTATTACTTGTTTATAATAGCAATTTCGTAGAAAAAAATAAATTATTAAATTAAATTAAATGAAAGGTTTTTCAAAATTGTACTAACTATACAATTTCTCATTATGAAGGGTCATGATAAATAATGAATTTTATAAAATCTATAAATTATGGATATTTGTTTTCAAACTAACAATGATTTTTTTTTAACGTTGCTGTTATAAAGGACATGAGAACTTTAGCAATTCAAATTTCAGAACATCACTTTTTTTTTTTTTGGTTTGGACAACACAATAATGATGGGTGATTTTAAAATTCCCTAGTTTAAGTACTTGCTAGTATAGCCTAATGGTAAAGTGTATTACATGAAAAGTGAGAGTATCGAGTACAAGTCTCTCCATCCACGGTTATAATGGAGATATTAAAAAGAAAGGTTATCCATATTGTGTAGTCCATAACATTATTTCGACTCTTTGAGCTTCCCACGGGTTAAAAAAAACTTCCCCCAGTTTAATCATGCAAGATTTTCAAGATTTTTTAGGATTTCAATGTAAATGGAGAACAAAAATAATAAAGAAAAATCTTTACGCATTCGGGTGTGTACATCCATTTAATATAACGTGGATATATCATTAACAAAATAGAGTAGGACAATAACTATAATAAAATGATAAATAATAATATTCATTTTTTTTTATAGAAAAAAAATTTATTGATGGATAACTAGATGAATGTATAAACATCCAGATGTAAAGAAGAAATATCTTGTAATAAATTAACTAAATAGCGAATAAATATGTGAATATATTGAATATGGTGATACTTGTGAGGTTATTGTCAATGTTTTCAAAATTGGATTGAATTGATTGATCGAGTTGGTAAAATCAAAAGTTTAGTTTTGTTTGATATTAAAAATTGGTTATTTAAAAGATGGTCAAAACTATTAAAAAGAAAAAAACTGATCAAAATAGAAAAATTATCTAAAGTTGAAAACTGAGTCAAATCAGTTCAATATGAAATTTTTCCGTTTTGTGAAAAAATTTAAAATTTTTAAAATTACACTATTTTATTTGAAATTTAAATTTTTAAAAATAATTTTCATTACTTTTATCATATTATATATATTTTTTATTTTTAAATACTTTTTAAGTATTATTTATATATATTTTTAAAAATAAAATAAAAATACTCTATTGAACTGAATCGGTTGAACCGATTGAATCGATTAAATAAAAAATTAGTCAGCTAATCGATTCAATCTCCAATTCAGTTTTAAAAACATTGATTATTGTATGGACTCGGTATATTAGAAAATAGTGTACCTTTTCTCTCAAAGATGTGATTTACTTGAGAGATTTTTTAATGAATTATATATATTTGTGAATGCAAGATATATTACTTCCTTCTCTTGTGACAAATTCACCTAAAAATTCCTTGTTGATACTCAACTAAATTAATCATAATTTATTATATTTTTTTCTTAAATGGCAATCATAATTTATCATATTAATCATAATTATTATATTCACAGAAATTAATCATAATTATTATATTAAAATTAAATAAAACACTTATATTCGATATTCTTTACACTTATTATTGTGAGGAATTTATAATACAGAAGGAAGACAAACATGGACCGGTCCACCATGGGCCTCCAGATATCGAGATCCGATGTCCAACAAAGTGTAAAAGTGCCTGATTAAGTCCATATGACAACAAATTATTCTAATCCAAATGCATTTCTTCTCTCTTTTTTTTTTTTCGAGAAAACCTCATTAATTTGTTGGGGTATATATATATATATATATATATATATATATATATATATATACATATCTAATTACTCATAATATAAAATATTTAACATCTAGTAATATATAGAGTTATAAAATTTATAAAAACATTACATAATAAATATGCAGTTTTTAACTCACATATAATACATAATTTTAATTTTTAGATTGATTTGAAAACTTCAAATGCTACAAAATTAAATATGTTATTTTTAATATTTTTTAACTTTGATTTTATCATTGAGTGCATATAGAAATATTTATTATCTTTGAATGTTAGCTCTAAAAATTTAATTTGAAAAATTAAAAATATCAATAGTTTGATATATTTTCATATTCTCTTTCAAAACCTTGTTTTCCTTAAGTTACTTTGTTTTTAAGATTTTTAGCTATAGTTAGATTAAATAATAATAATAATAATAATAATAATAATAATAATAATAATAATAATAATAATAATAATAATAATAATAATAATAATAACTCATATGCTAAATTTTGTAATCAAATAATAAAAATAATTTGAAATAATAAACTAACCAAATAAACTAACTAACTATCATTATATACATTGTTTGTTATCAAAATCTTTGGTAATACCTTTGTTCAAAAAAAAAAAAAAATCTTTGGTAATACCTAAACTTGAGAAGTACAAATTAAAAAAAGATATAGTGAAAATAGTATAAAAATAGAATTTGAAAAAAATAAAATATAGATAAAATACACAGATATCTATAATAAATATTTCAAGATTCCTATAAACTCCTAAAATATATAAAAGAATACTAATACTTATAGACAAAAGAAAAAGAAAAAATACTATTAAAATTTTTCTAATATTCTTAAATTCTCCTTTTAACTTCTCTACACACACATGTATATATAATAGATTGAAATTTTTTCATGTTTGAATAAACATGATTAATCATGTTTATAAAATTTGAACCATTGCTTTAAAATCAATAAGATTTGCTTTTTAGCAAATAATAATTCACTTTCTAAATATTAAATTTTATTTTTAACAAAATCTCAACCATGCAATCTGAAATAAATAGTCAGATTTTACAAATATAATATGTGCATAATGTATATAAAAAGTTCTGCAATTTGGTTTAGTTTATTTTTGTAATAAACCAAATTAAATTGATTTAAAATAGTCTGAAAATTTTTCAAATTAAACTAAATTATCTTAATTTTTAAATCAAAACAAATTGATTAATGTAATGTGATCTTATTTAATTAAGCTGTTTAAATTGAATAATAGACATTTCTAATTTTTAGGTTTCATCTAACATATTAAGTTGATTCAGCAAATTTATTGATATCACTTTTAATAAATTTATAAAAAATTGTTTTTCATAAATTTTTAATAAATTTAAATTCAAAATAGTAAGAAAAAGGGCACATATACATCATAAATTATTAAAATATAAGGACTCGTCTAATTAAACATTGTGCAATTACTAGTCATATATTATATTTTCTTAGAAAAAAAAAAAGATTGATGGAGAATTGGAGATATATGTGCCTTGGATGAGGATATTATATAATCATAGCAAAATATAGTATCTCTTAAACAAAATAGACCCTAACCCTTTTGCGTGCTTAAAGGTGGCAACGGATTGAGTCCATTGAAAATTAAGTTGGGTCAATTTTGAGTTATCGTTTTGTTTTGTTGTGAGTTATTATGTTGAATTACAGATCGAGTTGGATTATCAAATTAATATAAAAAAAGAAATTTAAATTATTTTTAGATTTTCAAAATCAGATCGAGTTGCTCTTAATTTTAATTTTGAAAAATAAAAAAATTATTTTAATTTTACATAATTTTAATTATTGTAAATAATTTTAAATGGAGTTAATTAAATCAAATTAAAGTTGATTAATTCAAATTGATCAACGAATCAAGTCGAATTAAATCTGAGTTAGAGTAATATTGAATCGAATTAATTTTAAGTCAGATTATTTCGAAATATCTTCAATTTCAAGTTGAATCAAATTATTTTCAAGTAAATTCAAATATGATAAAAAAATTTACAGGGTGCCACTCAATAAGCTTTTATAAGGTTTCAACTTCCATTTTATCTTCTAATTGCAATTCAGTTAAAATGGTAATTGATTCGTTGTAAAATTGGGATGAAAATGAAAATAAACATAACATTCTAAGAACATAACAACGACAAACCTAATCTATTTAATTTGCACCTTTTCTTCAAATAAGAATATTATAAATTTTCAGCCATGTCTGTATCACGTTCATAACAATAAATTTTCAGCCATATAATGAAAGACAAAACTACCTTGGATTCGATATCTCTATCACGTTTACAACACAACCCCATATCGATTCAAACAAGGTTGTAATTATTTTTTTAAGATCAAAATATTACTCTTTCTCTTTTTTTTTTTCCTTAATTTGTCATCTTAAAAATAATTTATTTAATTTAATTTAATTTAATTTAATTTATCTATCACTTTAAAATTTTAAAATTAATTGTTTTTAAATTCTATTTTTCATGATTGATAAAATTAATATAATGATATTATTTTAAGTGTTTAAATAAAATGATAATTTAGTCATATGATTACATTTTTTATAGATAAAAATTATTTAATAACTTTTAATCTTTGTGTAATTATCTTAAATGACAAATAAAAAATACAATAACAAATATTTACACTATATAAAAGCACAAATGAGAGAACATTTATATGTACAAAAATGAACATGATTAAAATTTATAATAATACATATTATTATATAATTTTTTAAATAAAAATTTATCTTTTAATCTTATTAATAAGGAATTTTTATACAAAATAAACTTTAATTTGGAAATTATTCAAAAAGTATTTTATTTACGTAGAAAATACTAATTTATTAATAATTTACTATATAATTATTTAAATCAGGCTTGGAATTCTAATAGGATCCTAAACCTAAATCTAAATTTAATAGGATTCTTAAATGCATGATAATGATTTATTTAATTAATAAATTTATAGTATAATAAAATTAATATATAATTCATATTATCTAATAATAAAAAATTCTAAATTTAATATTATTTTTTGGTACATATTATTTTTTGGTTGGTGTATATTTTGTTTTATTTTTTGTTTTTGAAAATTAAAATTTCATATTCATTACAAAGACATTAATTTAATTAACAAAATAATATAATATAACTAATATCCGGATGACATTAAATAAATCTTTTAAAATTTTTAACACTAATAAAATCTTTAAATGTATGAAATCAATTTATTTAATTAAAAAATATAATAAAAAAAACTTAATACTTAAGTCGTACATATTAACTAACCCTAAAAATTTTAAAAGCTAATGTTTTTGTGATCCCAAAAAAAGACTAAAGAATAAAAAAAATCACATTCATTACTAATATTTTTCTAATTGAAGAGAAAAATAAGATTAATGAGTTAAGAAAATAAGAAAATTTATATTTAATGGTTCCTTTCCTTTAACTATATAATATTTATATTGGCGGCACTTTAACAAAGTACAATAATGTATAATTAACAAAAACAAAAATATTATATTTGAACAAATAGGAATAGTCAAATTAAAAAGATACAGAGTAAGGAAAAAAAATAATTCTCAAAGTTATTCATGCATTAATATTTAGGAATAATAACAAAATGAGACAAGAGTCATCCGGATTTTATTAATAGAATCAAGAGTTGAGAAAAAAAGATTGATGAATATATAATTTTATCCAAGTAACATAGAGATGTCATAAAGCATTAATACTTTGACAATATTTTAATTTATCATAAAATTTTAATTGATTTAAGATTTTAAAAAAATATTCAAAAAAGAAGGATAACAAATAATATATTGTGATCAATTAAAGTATAAAAAATATTAAATTGTATCAATTTAAAAACATATGAATCTTAAGCAATGATTCTTATTTTCCTAACATACAAACTAATTTATTATTATTATTATTAACTGATTTTAAATTATCATGTGTATAATATTCATAAATATTTATAAAAAATATAAAATAGATGAGAAAACAATATATATATATATATATATATGTGTGTGTGTGTGTGTGTGTGTGTGTGTGTGTGTGTGAATAAATAAAAATATAATCAAAATTGATTATTACAAATTATTCTTTAATTTCATTAGTCATGAATTAATTTGCCTTTTATTTCATTGATTGAAAAGATAAGATTGACTTTCATAACTAGATTAACATAGAATCCTTTATAGACTATACATGTAGTTCATTAACACTAATTATTATATTTTACAATTGTAATTGTGTTTTTACAAAATTATATTATAAAATTATGATTGTAGGACATCAGAAGGTTGAAATTTTCTTTATTGTTGTTGATTTAGAATGTAATAGAATCAACATTCAATAGTTGAAAATAAATATGATTAAAGGATTAACTGAATGTAAAATTTAGTAAATTAATTAAAATATTTTTTGATTTACATATAATTACAAAATAAAAGAGACATTATATTAGACATCAATTATTAAAAAAAGATATTACTTGATTATTGAATGCTTTAATTGCAATACTATTTATTGCTTCGTTGTAATTTTTCTCATATAGAAAAATAATTTTTTAATTCAAAATTAAATATTAAATACATAAACAATTAACTTGCAAACATGGGCATCATCGATTTTGTTTCCGTTGAAGAATCTCAACTAGTTACCTTTCTCCCAAAGCTTGACCAAAAAGTAAAATAAAATAATGTTCAGAATTTAATGTTTGAGTCAGTAATTTAGATCAACTAATAATAAGTTCAATTACATTAAATTGTGATGTATGTTAGAAGAATGCATATTAATTACATAACTTGATTTGTTAGACAAAGCAAACAATTGGATCATTGTTGGTTTGGATTAATTTTAGATTTTTTTAGGTAATTAAAATTGAATCATTTTAGAATATGAAAATATTAGATCAAGGCACTTGATCAAGATTTAAAAATAAAAAGAAATTCAAGTATTTTTGGATAATTTTTTAGATTTTGAATGAAATTGAGTTGAATTATTCAAAATTATAAGGTTTAATAATTTCAAAATTAAACTTTTTAATTATATTTTAATTGTATTAATTATATTTTAAAATTAATAAATTAGTTTTAATTATATATAATAATCAAATTAGATTGAAAAAGTATATTTTTAGCTAATATGGCTGCCACCGAAACAAAAATGTGAGAAAATTAGGAAAATGAGAAATGTCACGTGAGAAAATGATATTTTATAAAATATAAGTAAAAAAATATGAAAAAATATAAAGTTTCTAAAACGCGAAAACATGTCCGAAATATGGAAACATAACCCAACTGAAATTTCTGTGCAACATAGGATTGAGGAGATAATAACAAAAATATCTAATTTAATTTTTTTTATTTGACTAACTTGTCAGTTAAAAATATAATTTTGATTATTGGATAATTAAAATTAATTTATTAATCTTTGAATATAATTAACACAGTTAAAAACCTTTGATAAAGTTAAAAACTCATGAAAAAGTTTAGGTTTTTGAATCATTAAGTTTAATTTTAATTTTTAAATAAAAATATTATTTTAATTTTAACTAAATTTTAAATATTTAATTTAAATCATATCAAACGGAGGCCAATTTAAATTTGGTTAATTTAAGTTTAGATTTCTTTTCTGATTAAATCGAATTTGAATCACTTTTTAAAAAATAAATTCAGATTAATTAAATTAAAATGATCACTTTGTAATATATATATATATATATATATTTATGTTGCATAATTCATTGACTGTATTCAACATGATAGATAGAGTGAAGGATGATTTTATGCCAGCAATTCCATTAGCATATAAATCAATATTGACCCGAGCTCATGAGAACCTTTTTTTAAGAAAAAAAAATAATGATCTTATTAATTAGAAATATAAAACAATATAGAGATGTAAAACTTTACAATATAAAAATTTCACAAATAAAATTTTACATTCAAATGAATTAGATAATAGAAATCTCAGTTTAAAATTTCAAATCGAATCGATGAAACCTTAGAAATTGATATTGAGATAGAAAAGAAATTGAGACGCACAGTGAAAGGAAGAGAAGGAACAAAAAAGTTGCAGACTCGAAGCTTTTATCATCTGAAGCTAAATTCTATATTGCGAGGGCCGAAGTCGAAGAAGAATAGAAAATCGTAAGAAACGACTCTCTTTATAATAAAAGTGATTATTTTAATTGTTTCTTGTGCCCTTTCTCACTCACAACAATGAAAAACGGGAAAGTAAAAAAAAAAAAAAAACAAAGTTTGCTCAGATGGCCGTGATTGCAAGTCTGGATAGGGACAAAAAGGAAAGAATACAATATTAATTCATATTATGGCCATGATTACAACTGTCTTAAGTTTCACAGCCTTGTCGTGTGGTTTGAAATCTTGAAAACCAACTAAAGGAGTTTCTCATTGCGAAGGGAATTAAGCTAAAAGATCTGTCAATGCTTGAGATTTAATAGCTTTTGGAGGAACAATAGTAATGGCAAAAGTTCTCAAGTAACAACAACCACTTAGTAATTCTCCTTGACAGAGTTGGTTGGGTGAGCAAGAACTTGATTGGATTGGAGTGAGTAACTAGAAGCACCTTGTGTGCAAGCACATAATGTCATAACTTTTGTGTTACAAACACAAGTGCTAGACAATGTTTCTCTAAAAGAGGATAATTACATTCACTCCCATGTAAGGATCGACTCAAGTAATAAATAGGACACTCTTGTCCATCTACTTCTTATGCTAGTAAAGCCTCAATGGAATGATTGGTTGAAGTTAGGTACAATCTCATAGGAATATCTTTGATTGGCATTATCATTATAGCTAGAGAAATCATAACCCCTTTAATTTTCTCAAAAGCATCTTGTTGTGGTTGCCTCCATTTAAAGCATTCTTCTTCAACAATTCATGAAATGGAGAGATAATCTCAACAAGGGTAGGAATGAATCTTCTGATGTAAGAGAGTTTACCCAAGAAACTCTTGAGTTACTTTTGATATGTTGGAAGGTTTCATAAACTGAATAGCTTCAATCTTTGAAGGGTCAACATCAATTCCCTTCTTATGTACCACAAAACCTAAGAACTTTCCAGATGATACTCCAAAAGCACATTTCAAAGGATTCATCCTTAGATTGAATTGGCGACATCTTTTAAACACTTATTCTAAATAAGCAAGGTGATCTTCCATCTTTTTAAACTTCACCACAATGCCATGAACATAACCCTTCATAATATCATGTATTATATCATAGAAGATAGCAGCCATTGCTCCTTGATATGTACCTCTAACAATCTTGAATCTGAACGGCATAACTATATAGTGAAAGTTCCCAATGTAGGTGCCAAAAACAGTTTTCTTACCATCTTCTAAAGCCATTAATATTTGGTTGCAACCACTAAATCCAAATAAGAAAGAAAACAACTTATAATAGTGGCATTAATTAAAACATTAATACTAAAAAGAGGAAACTCATCCTTCTGACAAGCCTTGTTCAAATCTTGAAAATCAACATAGACCCTCATCTTACCATTCTTCTTTTGATCAAGAACCATATTGTCTAACTAAGTTGGATGTTGAATGGGTTTGATGAACTCTGCCTTGAGAAGATTTTGATTTTCCTCTTTGATTTAAACCTCTACCTCAAGGCAAAAACACGTTTATGTTGCTTTATAGGTCTATTTTCAAGAGTAACATTTAATCTATGAACCACCAATATTGAGTCTAGTCCAGACATTTTTTTATAAGTCCAAGCATAGACATGCTTATACCTTTTCAATAGTGTAATTAATGTAATTTTATTTTTAAAGGAAGGCTTTTATAGATAAGAACAGGTTTTGGTGGTTCTACCTCTTCAACAAGATCTATTTATTCCATCTTTTCAGCTTAGGCTTTTAATTGGTCTTGGAGTTGTTTAAATGCGAGTAAGGATTCTTGTAGTTTTGGTATATTTTCTTAGGTATAATTTGTTTAGGATGGCTGGTTTGAGGGTTGAGTGTTTGGAATCTTTATAGTGGTTGTTTGAGGCTAAGAGGAAAATTTCCCCTAGACCTCATGCACATTCATAAGTAGTATACCTTTCTCCCATCAGAACGAATAAAAGGCTCAATTTTCACCCCTTCTAAAACAAAGTTCCTTTTTCTTTTTTTTCCACCCTTCATTGTTTTCTTTCTAGCACCAATCTCTATACCACTATTTATCTCCTTTCACCCTAGAAGTGGTACCCCAATAGGCTTTGCAAAAGTTGTCTCGCCATTCTCAGCATACTCGCCAAAGAAAGCGACTTCAGTAAAATAGGATTCATGATGGCCAAATGGAGCTTTAGCAATAGGAACAAAGACATCCTTACCATTCCAATGTCCTTTAATGTATTGATGAAAAGTTGAAGGCACTAGTTTGTGCTCATGTAACCATTTTCTCCCAATGAGGAAATGATAAGATAGAGGTGCATCAATGACATAAAACCTGGTAGAATGACGAACAGGTTCAATTTTGAAATCAACATAAACATATCCCACCATTTTAATGTCATCACTATTGAAAGTCTAAACAATGATGGGTTGTTTAACAAGATGTTCCTCCCTGATGTTTGTAGCTTTAAAGGTGGAGAAAGGCATGATATTAATAGAAGAACCAAGATCAATAAATGTTCGTCTCATTGGATATCTATTAAGAAGACTCTCCATATAGAGAGGACGATTGTGGTTGGGATTCTTTACACACATGCCATCATTTGTAAAGATAATGACATTCTCACCATTCCTTGCCATTTTTCCCATAGGTTGATCTAACCTTCCACATATTGCGCCTTTGATATCTTCACTAGAGCCATAACACCAGTCTCTTCCACTTCTTCATTAAATCCCAATTGATCAAAGAAGGCTTTAAAATTAGAGATCTTCATGAAAGACTTAGCGATGTTATAATCAATAACCTTCTCCACTTGCATCTCAAATGCTGCCTTATGAAGAGATTCAACATCAGTATATTTACCATCATTTGAGGATAAAAGAGGGATATGGACAATGGCATTAGCATGGGCACACTGTCCACCATGAGCTGGGAAAGGATTCCTCTATACATCATCTTGCTCAAGAAAAAGCTCTTTAAACTCTTGCCTTTTTTGAAAAATCCTCCTCAAATTTCTATAATCCTTTGTTGCATGGCTAATAGCTCTATGAAAATGATATAACTTCACCTTAGCCTTCTCCTCATTAGTGGGTTGTCGTTCAACTTTAGGCAAGTTGATGTTCCCATCTTTAGTCCACTAATCAAGCATCACAATGTCGTTATGCATGGGACAGGGAAAATATGGTGGTTCAATAAAATCACCAGAATTATTACTTTGAGGCCTTTTGCCATTTCTAAAATTCCCAAATTGCACAACATTTATAATTAGGTGTCTCTTATTTGAATAACTTCCTTCTCTTATCACCTTGTACAAGGTATTATTTGTCCTCCTTGCATTTGTACCAGCGTAGCAAAGGAGGTAATCTTCAAATTCTCTAAGTGCATCCTGAACTCTCTAAACATCCCTTGGATACACACCTTCTCTGCCTCCTTCTCATCAAATGGATCTTAGATGTCTGGAATACGCTCTCTAAAACACTTAATATACTTCATCAATCCCTCTTTGCTCCTTTGTCTTTCCTTTCCCATATCAGACATAGTCACGTTCTCTTAAGTTGACAAAAACTTCTTTTAAAAGAGCTTACACATCATTCCCCAAGAAGTCACAAATCTTGGAGTAATATCGGCATACCAAGTGTAAGCCTTATCAATGAGAGACTTAGAGAACTCCTTTAGCTTCAGGTCATCATTAAGACCATACACTTCCAACATTTTAGTATACTTCCTGATATGTTCTTTAGCATCTCCCTGTTTGCCATTAAAGACTAAACTTTGGATTTACATAGTCTTTAAAGTATGGTTTTACTGTCACATGATCCGAGTAAGGAAGGTTATAGGTAAGCAAAGAGAAGGAATATGTTTGTAGCTTCTACTCAAAGAATTTTTCAAGAACTTCCATGGTTAAATATGATCCTAGAGTGGGTTGGTTAAATGTATGAGATTTGAGGGTAGGGTTAGGCTTATTATTAGACCCAGACACATTATGAGTCTGAGTGCCTGGGATACAAGTTTGAGAGGTTGTAAGGGTGACTTATGGCTTATTATTTGTCTTAATGGCAACTGAAACATCTTTAGGTGGAACTTCAATGGTAAATTGCTAATCATCACCGTCCCTGGTGTCATTAAGATCATCCTCTCCATATACTTGATCTCTATCATTTATGAGTTCATTAACTGATTGATGTCATAAGAAAGGTGATTTGGGGGCTGAGGATTAGTAACATCGAGCGCGAGTTTATGGATGGCAACAAGATTATCATTCATCACTTTAGTATTTTGTTGTAGAGCCTCTGCCATCTTGTCTTTAGAAGCTTGAAATACCTTAAGAAAGGGTAACAAGGCTAAAGCTACATCTTATTGAGGTTGGGTTTGAGGTTGAGCAAACTCCTCATGGGAATCACCCTCAGCTTCTCCAACATTTGGATCATGGGTATGAGAGTAAACCTGAGAAGACTCAGTAGATTGCTTTTGGTTTTTCTTGAAGGTGCCATCACTTAGTGTAATCACCAAAATGTAAATGCTTGGGGTTCTTAAGATGTTGACGGTGAAGCAATATTACACTTTGCAATGCACCAAGAAGAAGTAAAGAGAGAGTGTGAGAGGAAGAGTGGACAATCTTAATAGGTTTAAAGGTCTAGTGGTAGGTGAAAAAATAATGAAGACTCAGATGTGTAACAATGATGCACCAAATGAGTAAAATCCAGATGTGCAATGATGATGCACTAACTGAGTGAGAGAAGAAAAGAGAGAGTATAAAGAATTAGAGAATGAGAGCTCTATGAGAGAAAGTGAAGAAATGAGTTTCAATAGATCTTGAATGAAATGAATTGGAGGGCTATTTCTAGTGATATGAGATTGTGAGAATAATTAATTAAGGTAAGGTGTAAATATAACATGGTGGAAAGCAAATATGAAAATGACATGTACCCTAGATAGTACATGTTTGACATTTAAACCCATTAAGAAAGGTTAAAAAGAACTAGACTCTCTTTAACGGGTCTCACACTAAGCCCACCAAGTCAAATATCTCAAAGTCATTCCAATAATATAAAATTAATTCCAAAATCCTACTACTAATTTCAGAATTAAATTTGTGTATCGTTTAATTGGATCATCAATTATCCAAAACACTTATTGGATCATTTCTCATATAAACAAAATAAATATTAAATTAAAGTATAAACAATAATATCAAGCCAAGCAAGTAAATTGTAGGAAAAAAACTATATAATAGTAATAATGATTTGAGTAATTAAATTGTGAAAAAAATAATTAAATATATAGATTGATGTATCTACAAAGTTTGAAAAATATTTTTCTTAAAAAATTTTTTTCTAAGAAAATATTTTTTTAGATAAGTTATTTTTTGTGAGACAAACGAAATCTAATACTTGCTTTCTATGAACTCAAGGACAGGGACATGATTTGGTCACTATATATGAAATCCAGGAAAGAAAATTTCTGAAATTTCCTCAAAACATGAAAGAGATATATGCCTGTGATGTGCTTGATTTTGGTATAAAAACAAAGATCCAAACCAAACAATAAAACTTTAGATCTAAAGTTAGAAAGAAAGAGCAGAAACCCTAATCTAGTTGCTCATATATGTTGTTCATTTGCGCATGCGTTACTGTTTCTCCGTCGACTTTGGGCTTCGGAAAGAATTAAGTCAATATGTCATGCACTTAGATAATGCCAATGTTAGGGGTCTTTTTTACGTGTTATATTTACTTCCATTCTTCTACCAATTTTCACTCCATCTCAAACACATAAATATAATATATATTTTACACTTACGAATGTGGGAAAAATTTTTATTTACACTTAAATTATTATATACATACATTCCATATTGCATAGAAATTTCTATTGAATCATATTTTTGCATTTTAGTAATATTTTTATTTTAAAACAATTTCATAGTATTTTCACGTCTACCTTTTTTCAAAAAATACCATATTCTCATAAGCGTTTTTAATTTTTATATTTCATGCGTTGTTATTCCCGTACTGAATATTACGCATGTAATTATATACAAATTAATAAAAAAAAATTTCATATGATTAAAGTAAGTTG
This sequence comes from Omphalea diandra, assembly GCA_949677035.1. Taxonomy (NCBI): domain Eukaryota; kingdom Viridiplantae; phylum Streptophyta; class Magnoliopsida; order Malpighiales; family Euphorbiaceae; genus Omphalea; species Omphalea diandra. Next base: position 38,883 of record CATIWR010374022.1, read on the forward strand.
TAATTAACTAACCATTTTACTCGTATTTAATGATTGTGCTATAATTTTATTGAATGGTATATACATTAAAAAATATGTACGACCTACTTAAAAATATAAAAAAATAATTTTCATATTTTTGTGAGAGATGATACTCTACATTTATGTGTTTTAACTTTATCTAATAATTTATCATTTTGCTACTGTATATATACAAATATTATTAATATATAGTTATAAGCAATGCAACTATTACAGCTGTTTATTGATCATTGCGGTTAGTCTAACCTCCAATTAATGTCTTAATCAACATATATATATATATATATATATTGAAAGGAACATATAATATATATAATTAGAGCTGATTCAACAATTAGAGCTATCTTTATACTTGTAGAAATAACATTCTCATTTGTCAGAATCTTGTGGAAACTGATAGGATTATGGCCAATTTTGAGAACAAATATCGTGGAGAAAAAATTAAAATAAATTATTGTGTAGTTTTCATTACACGTTCACTTGAAGCCTAGCAACAGTTTTGGCATTTTGGGGAGTGCCTCCAACTTCATATTCTTCCAAAAACATGAAAGCTAGGTCTCCGAAATGTCAAAATATTTGAACTTTCGAAGTGATTTATTTATATCCGTCTATTCTAGAGAAGATACATTTGGATGAAGACTTCTTTCATTGGATTAACAGTTTAATGATCAATACAAATCACATAATGCAGAAATTCAATATTCAAATTCTGACAATTTTCATATTCCTTAAAAATATTTGCAAGGTATAAAAAAAAATGTGTTCTATATTAAATTTTCTTAATTAACTTCCTTCAAAACAAATAAAATCCTAATTTTTAGATACCCTGTATTTTAATTTGACTTGTTAAAAGGGTTTTCTTTGCAAACAGAGATGAGTTGTAGAGATTTGTTGGCTTTTGTAAAATAGCTTTTAATATAGATGTGACAAACAGATCAAGTCAGGTCATTTTAGATCACATTTTTCATCAATGGATTTGAGTCAAATCCGATACTATTTATAAAGAAATTCAAATCATTTTTCATATTGGGTTAAATTATTTGTAATTTTGAATTTTTTTAAAAAAATATTATTTTAAATAATTTAAATTGAGTTAATCGAATTGATCTATGGGTTGGACAAATTATACTCAAATAAAAAATTATCATCTCTAGCTTTGAGAGTTTCTTTTATGTGAAAAGAGTTTATATTAGAAATATTTATGTCATTCGAGTTACAATTTGTGACTATTATCTTTTACTTTTGCCTTAAGATCCATTTATTTAAGAATATTGTGAGTATTATTATTAGAAATTGATTATATTTTATCTCTATGATTATATTGAATTGTTAATCATCATGATTAATTGATTAGGAATTCATTGTATTTATATCTCCATGATTATATTGAATTGTTAATTGTTTTGAGCTCAATTGAATTTTTTAAAATAAAAAAGATATTATTCTAATGGGTATATCACGTATCTATCTATCTTTATTCTTGTTTTTTATTTAACTTCTCTATATTAATTAAATTTTATTGCTTCTGCTGATATAAACATTTTTTTCAGGCTATTAAACTAATACAAGTTTAACAGGTGTTTGTGTGATATAACAGATTACAAATTCAAGTCTTATTCTAAAAGATTTTCAATGTACTAAAAGCAGTTTTATTTTCAAACCCGAAACAAAAATATTTGTCTCCTTGGTCTTGGTCTAGATCGGAGCTAAAGTGAAAATTCCATATATTCCTCAAGTAATTTGCTGTCAAGTTGGGCTAATCCCGGTTCACGAATGAGTTACCTTCTCTGCGAACTAAGCTATAATTATTATCAACCAATGTAGTGTTGATTTAATGATTAAACAAATTGAACTCAAAACTTTGAAGTAGCATTCGTCAATAACTATTTATCATAAATAACTCTCAATCCGAACAGAATTAATCTCATATTCAAAAAAGCGTGGAATAGCCGACTTACTCAAATGCAAAAACTATAATTATTATCAGACATTTTTGTCCGGGGAGCTTGCAAATGTATTATAAAATCCATCCAAGTAAGGCCAAAGATTTTGCTTTCTGGGCTGTTGCTTTAAAAATACACGTAAATTTAGTTGGCATTTTCCTGTCTATTTATCTTAAATGCTGTCCATATCTGCATGAAATTGCACAATATAATGCCCCTGTTCAGCAGTCTACTCTCACGATTTAAAACTACTACACAATCATCAGATCGATAACATCGCCACTTGTTGATTCCTTAAATCTCCAAACCATCGCCAGCGCAAGTGTAAGAAAACAAAACAAAAGGCTTTTTGTCAATGGAAAGGGGACCCAGTTCAAATTTCCACTTTCCTCCAGGATTCAGGTTTCATCCATCCGACGAAGAACTCATCGTTCATTACTTGAGCAACAAGGTAGCTTCACGTCCACTTCCGGCATCCATCATTGCCGAAATCGATCTCTACAAGTACAATCCATGGGAGCTACCTAGTCTGTATTCTGCAACGTTTATATACTAAATATTTCTGCTGCTTATTTCTCCATATAACTACGTAACAATTAGCTGCACCTAAAGATTTAACATCTTCATTTGTTAACATCACAGAGAAGGCTTTGTTTGGAGAAGACGAATGGTATTTCTTCAGTCCAAGAGACAGAAAGTATCCCAATGGAGCGAGGCCAAACAGAGCTGCTGGATCAGGTTACTGGAAAGCTACTGGTACTGATAGACCTATTCTTACTTCGTCTAGATCAAAGAACATTGGGGTGAAAAAGGCTCTAGTGTTCTACTCTGGTCGCCCTCCTAAAGGAATAAAGACAGACTGGATCATGAATGAGTATAGACTGCTCAATGCAACTTCCAGGTCAAAAGGTTCCATGAGGGTAAGCAAGACATCACTGATTTTCGGATAAAATCTTATCATTTGAACTGTTTCTTTGTACTCAAGAATGTTGTGCAGCAAAAGGTCTTTAACTTGGGGTAGAAATATAACTCAAGTGATTCGAGTTCAATTAGACTATGCATTTTTATACCTTAAGATCTCAGAGGAGAACAATCCAGCAGAAATAACCAAGGCAGATAGTGAACTAAGAGGAAAACAATTCAAGACAAGTAACCCAAGTGCAAAACACATCGCGAGGAAATCATAGGCAGATAATATGATGTGATATCCACCCATGAAACTCGTTCAAGCAGTAGCTTGCAATCCTCAGATCTTAATATTTCCTTCTTGATGAGTTTGATTGTTGGCCCACAGGAAAGAAGGACCTACATGGCCAAGTCTACACATGCCTGACAATTATCATGCGAAGAACGAGACATCATATCATGAGAAGAATTTTCGACTTCTAAGTTCTATTTCTTTTTTCTTTTGAAAATATCTTCTACGTTCTATTTCAGTGACTTTAAAGTTATTATTTTTCAAGAACTAATAAACTGATATGCTACTAGGGCACAAGCTTTTCAGAGTTCCTAAATTCAGACTTTCATCTATGGCCGGATTTACAATGGAACCTGATTAGTAAACAACGTACGGTTGAGAACCAGTGAGATATGAGGTTTCTTCGGATAATGGGTTTTTCAATCTTGTCTAGACAAATGAAACCCAGAGAAACAACAATACAAAGGATGCATGATAAAACTATGCAATTCAATTTGATTTGATGACATAAAATGATACCTTAATCTGTTCACTTAGTTTGAAAAAAAAAAAAAAAAGAAAATCTGTTCTGTTCACTTAGTTCAAAAAAAAAAAAATTCTGTTCATTTTTCCGCTTCTGCATCTCTGTTATGGATCTGTACAAAATTACTTGCACCTTTTCGGTGGAAATATCTTACTGAATACAAGAAAAAAAAATTATCCTGCTTTCGCAGTTGGATGACTGGGTACTATGTCGAGTTCGACAGAAAGGCAGCACACCAAATAACACATGCGAAATTCAAGACAGCCACAGCAGAGACTTGTTTTGGAACTTACCAAAGATGGAGGAAGCACGTTGTACTTACATAAACAATAACACTGACATGATCACTGATTGTCTAAACAAAGATTGTCGACTCTTAGCTTCCATACTTGCTGGGCAAACTTTACCTCCCATTGAATGTGCTAGAAATCAAGGGAGCAACAAGGACAACTCTTTTACTTCTGTTTACGAAGACGGTACTGACAAGTTGAATTCTCCTTTCAAAAATTATAGCGAACAAGAAAGGAAATCTAATGAGGAATTAAGGTTTAACAACTGTCTTCCTTCTGACAAGAAAACAACCAGTGGCAATGGAAATGACGATCTTCTACCCAGAGATACACTACCCAGCAATGCTTTAAGCTACTATTGCCAAAACCAGCCTCAGGACAACTTCTACAATCCCAACGCATTTTATCCAATAAGTGGCTTTCTGCAGCTTAATGAGTTAGCCTTCAGTGGCAGATATTTAAAGTAATGAATGCCTTTGCAGAAGTTTTCTAGCTGTACAGCAAAAAACGTACATAGGCAGCTAAGGCGGTGTGCTTCCAGGGGAATGGGCAATAGATCAACTGAAGAAGTATTCTATTTATCAAGTATAAGCCTATAGTTAATTCTAATAATGGAAGCATGGACTCAGTTAAGAATCTATATATGCATGTTCCCTAACTTGCAAGTGTAATAATGCAAACAATAAGTGTTCATGTTGAAACATGAAAGCATTCCCAAACATGTATTTGTACATGCAGACAAGAGTGCAATAAAGCCATTGGCAGGCAGAAGAGAGACATTGTATTATAGTGGCAAATTGGATCTTAATCCATATACTCAAAGCTTGAAAATTATTGTCAAATGATTAACATCAAAGCCCAAATGCAAAAGGATTCCTTGAGGGCTGTATAATAAATGAAAATACACGAGATATTACAACAATATAAAAAAATCCTCAGTAATGAAAATCTCTATATCAGATGACATGTGATCAAGCATATGTAATAGACCAAGCCCTTGAATTCATTCATTTCAATATACTGCAAGAAAAAGGATTTCATTATGCGATTTCAAGAAGAAGAGAAAAGAAAACACAGCAGACAAAGAACACAGAATCAGCGTATAATATAAGCAATAGTCTGGGTTTTTCATCCAGCAGATGCTAAGGGAAGCTATAAAGGGCACCATCTCTTTAATTCATTGTCTTAATAAGATGGATATTTCAATGAGATGCATGCAGAACTTTCACATTTTTCCTCATATGACAGGATTATATATCTGAAAATGGAAATCCTAGTCTTTCATTTCAAAAAAAAAAAAAAAACAAGAAAAAAGAGCAGGATTATTGCATACTGACAATTTGCAGTAGTTAGATTTTCTTAGATACATGAATATTGTAGTCCATTCTACTTGAGTTTCAGTGTGTTTATATGCGGAAAAAATGATAAACAACCATTATTTTACCATCAGTCTTTACCAAAACAGTAACAAGAAGTCAAAACAACCCAAAACCATTCTATAATCAAGCCAGGGAACCGAAACACAAAATCAAGCAAAATAATTAAAATACATGCCAGCACATTAGAGTCCAAATACGACTGGTATAAATCGATAAAAATGAGCTTACTTGCATAGATAGGACGCAATTCCCAGGATTACACAAAGCAGAATAATATCAATTCAGAAGTTTCTACTCGATCTCAGCTGGAGGGGGAAAAAAAGAATTATATTGGAACCATGTCCACTGTGTTCAGATTATATAAAGCGCAAAGGGTCATGATGTTTGTAGACGACACAGTGGGACATGTAAAACTGAAGTATACATATTTATAACAATTACCTGGACAATTGTTTCCTTGAGACTAACATTTGTATTTTTAGGATCTGAAGTTGCCTTATCCACCTATTAAAGCAACAAAACATAAGCATGTAATAAAATCTATCTATATTTTTTTGCCTTCATGATCTGATCGAAAGGACAACAATATTATGCAGAATAATGCTCACCTTCATATCAATTTCATCAATTAAAGGAACTTGCCTGTCCAGTTCCTGAACACATTAAAACAAAGGATTAGTCACAACCTTTTTTCCTTCCCTTTCTTCAGTAACAGGATGAAACAATGAATCATGTGTAACCAACCTCATTCATGTCATGAGCCAAATTTTTCAGCGTATCCAATCCTTCTGATATAATATCAAGACCTTGATCCTGTGCAAGTGATAAGGTAAAAGAAAAGGTGATGCAGTGCAGAATCCTACTTAAATCACCTAAAATATTTTGACTTTACATAGATACACTAGAGGCAAAATTAATCAGGAATATGCCTGTTTTAACTTCCGCATTTGATACTCTTGTCTAAATTGACTCGATTCCTCAGATTGTTGGAAAAAGTCATCATGGAGGCGTTCATCTGCTTGTTGCTAGTGGAATAAATAATTCATATAAGCTCACATCCAAAATACATAAGAAAGGGGATTAGCAATCCTAATCACCTGTTGAGTCAAACTTGATATTTTCATTAGATGTTGATCCTCCCCATCCTCCAGTTTTGACTGTTACTGCAGTCCCATCTGGTATGGCCAGAATCCTCTCTGGCAGGGCAAGAACCAGGTCAGCACGAATAGCTATTTCTTCTTTTGAAAGCCCTTTGACTTGTGATTACCCAGCATTGTAATACGACCATGCCAAATTATGACATCTCATAATACAACAAGAGGAACTAGTATTTAGGCAAGATAGAAGTTAAACGAAGGGAAAACAAAATGTTGCCTAGTGCTTGAACATGAAAAGAGACGCTAAGTACTTAGATCATCCATGTTTGATGACAGTTGAAGCCTGGATGGGAGACTTCAATGTAATACCAATGACAGTAAAGCAATAATTCTCTGACAGACTCCTCACTGCACTTCACACACACAAATACATAAATAAATAAAGTGTGCACATATCGCATGGATCATGGACACATCACGCTTAATGCCTACAGTATGACATTTGATATAATGTTTCCACTACAGATAGCGACACAGAATCCAGGATTCTGACTTTACCAACCATCCATGTCATTTGGCAAGAAACTCGTTCTCTGCAGATGTTGGAATGCAAATTGTTGCCATAACTTGATTTCAAACACCTGAAGAAAATATATATTTTTTTTTTTTTCCTGATCTCTCCTTTCCTTAACCATTCTCCTTTGGCCAGAGTATACTTCTCTTGAGCACTCTCTATCCTCTCTCCACACCAGCTGAAGCCCAAGGAATACATTATCGATCTGGTAGCAATGCCCAATCATCATTTGAAAAAGAAATTCCACCAAGAAATAATTACCACAACTATCTCACTATCATAATGCAGCAAGTCTTAATTCAACTAATGTCATAATTAGCAGGAAAAGCTACACAAGGAAAAAAAAAAAAAAAAAAAAAAGCAACCATGTTCTCATGTGTTTTAACTGCTATCAACAGCCCTACAAACAGTTAGAAAGCAACCCTTAGCTGGAAATTTTTCATGAAATTCATGAAAAACATGACCAAAAGAGAGTTATTCCGACCTAAGGGAAAGTAAAACATCAAGCTGGAGACGCTAAAACATGCCCAGCCACTAAAGAAGAAGCCTTAAAGCAGATAAATATTCTATGCTAAACTAATTTCATTATGAAATTTAATAGAGATATCCTATTTATCTTCCAAGATGTGCAAATGTATAACTTTCCCTTTTGTTTCACTCTCCTTTCTTATTTCTTTTTTGAGTTAAACTTTTTCCTTGTAAACGTCAGTTCACAATGTGAACTGCTTTGGAAAGTCTGCCTATTTCATGGAAGAGAAAAGCAGACTAGACGGAGAATAATAAACAATTAGTTTAATTAGAATTCATTTATGAGACCAAGGTTCTTATTTGTCCCCTCCCTGTGCTCATCTATAATCCTCCGAATTCTTCCATTTGTCCTTTTCATCAACTGTTGCTCAAGTCTTTTGTATTTTCTACTCTAGTCCCTTCTAGACTCCTCAATAACACCGCGTTTTCTCAGTTCCGATAATTTGTCCGACTATAAGAACTCATATTTCCAGAATTTAAGTCCGCAACCATCAACACCAATTAGAAAAATACCAAGACACAGCAGAAGATGTTAAAGTTTTTAGGTTCTAGCTTGCCAAAGGATAGAAGCATAAACCTCTTTTTAGAAACATTATCACACAGCTAGTAATCTAGCAATCTAAAATAAGACAAGCGTAGCATACAATCTATGACAACCATATCATAATGTTTGAAAAGCACAAAATTGCGTTGAATTAGTTCTTGTTTTGAATACTATTTAAGTGCTAGAATCCAATTCCTAAAAAGAATAAACAATAAGTTATTTCAAAAAAAAAATTTGTTAAGACTGTAAATTATGCACTACAAGAATTCAATTCATTTAAGGAGATCTACATGTGAAAATCTTCATATTCTATTCTATGTAAGAAAATCTTCCAAAAAATAGCTAAATGAATTCTATCACTTCAAAATTTATCCTAGATATATCAAATCTACCACAAAACCACCTGAATCGAACTTTTCCGTAAAATTATTCCGAACAAACAAGGCCATATGTGTCAGTAAGCATTCGAAATCTGAGTTTAAATAACAAAGAAAAATTCCATTGCCTTACACATAAAAGGAAAAGAGAAAAGTAGAAAAATCACCTTTTTGAGAGCCAATTTTGAAAGCTTAGGAACTTCATCCGTCAACCGAGCCTTCATCCTGCGAACCTCCGCGTTCATCGCAGCCGCAGCAGCTCTGTTCTTCTCCGTTGCAGCCATCTCAGATTTCTGTACAAATCATTTAGTGGAAAAAAAAAAAAAACTATAACGGAATAGAGAAGTAACAAAAGGAAGAAATAGAAAGCGAATGCGGAGAGCGGCATCAATGTCGGACTCAACGGAGGCGTAGAAGCGAGCAAAGGCGTCGTCGCCTCGGGCATTGAGCTCCCGCTGCTTATCGATGTCGTATTTGTCATATTTATTGCAAATTTCATCGACTCTGAACAGAATGTCTATGACGCTCATCGTTGATTGGGTGGTGAAGGAAAGAAAAGCAAAGGGAAAGGGAAAATGTGAGAAGAGAGGATTGAGATTCTCTCTCCAATTTTGCCATGGTTTTTTTTTTTTTTTTTGTTTCTTCTGTTCCAGTATTGCTGGGCAAACTAGGCGTGGAGCGTAGACTTCGGTTTTAGGAGGAAGAACTGCCCCTTGTTTGGGCTGGCACAGAAGGGGGCTCTCATTTTGCCACCTCAGCAAAAATGACAAATTCATTGGATATAAATTACAACTAGAATTATCAATGTGGAATAATATTAAAGATGGTTGATTATTTCTAAAAAAAAAATTGAACAGAATGAGTCTGAGAACTTGCATACATTTATTTAGCTTATTATTAATTAATGTTAATCTCCCCAGGTTGACAGTTCAAATCATGTGCAGCTACATTACTCTTCCTCTATATGCTCTGGTAACCCAGCTCAGATATAATTGAGGTTATTATCAAGACCAAAAGTTCAGCACTCAAGATGCAACCATGCATTCTCCATTCCTTAATTGAATAATTTTTTTTTTTTTTATATATTGATGGGATCACAATTCAAGAGCAAATGTTACAAGGCAATGGCATGCTGGAGTGAAAAAGAAGAAAGTGAAAAAGAAGAAGAAGAGGAAAAAGCAGGGACTTTCACCACTACGACTAACATATCCGTCTCCCATATTAACCACCAATAGAATTATAGGCTCACCAGATTTTTCTTCTTATAACAGATTACTAATTTTTACAGAAATCAAAATGAAATTATGGAACTTGGTCAAGACATAGTTCCATCCAATGTGGTAAAATAAACTTCCCGATGCTTTTTTGCACAATTTTTTGCAAAAAAATAAATAAATAATTTCTAAAATTTTATTAATCTTGATTTTCAGGAGAACTAAATATGTTGAGAACTTTTGCTAGAATGACAGTCGTTTAGTTCGTCGGATGATTTGCATTTTAAATGGATTCATTCGCGTCGGATCTAATGAATTGAAATCAAGATAATAAAAGAGACAGTAATACCTCTTCTTTCCTTAATAGTTTTCAGCACTTTACCGTTTAATAATCATCTTTCTTTCCTTCTTTCTTTCTTTCTTTTTTAAAAGGCACGTCTATATAGTCATAAGCTTTCGAGTTCAACCTACATCACTGCACTTAAAAAATGAAGGGTCCATCGATCCCCTCCGGTGTCTATGTAAAATTTCTACTTTCGCTGTTTCTCCACTAGCAAGATGGTGGTCTTTTCCTTTCATTATATTTCTGATTGCATCTCTCCCTTCCACCAAGACCTCATGAGCATGCATTTTGTGCAGCTACATTACATGCTATCATCTCATATAACATAACTATGTCATACAAACTATTTAACATTTTGTGCAGTTGCAGACACATCGATTACATCTTTCACCACTAGGATTCAAACTTTCGTCCTAAACAAACCGTCCCAGACCACCACCGCTACTCTTTTCTCCAGATAGACCCCTCAAACATCCACATGTATATGCTCATTTTGGGCGATTACTGTACATTTCCCTCATATTTTCACTCGTATATTCATAGAATCCAGCTTACATTATAAACAAGTTGCGCATTATTGCATCTGATTCATCTAGTAATCTCCCATTAGCCTCCCTAATCATAACATACAATCTAGTATTTTACCTGTTTTTCTAGAATCTATATCATAAATTAACCCATTAACCCCAATGAAGAGATAACACTAATCAAGTGATCCACCAGTATAAATATAAACAATAAAATAGTATTAGAAAGCCAAGAACTCAGTTGGTTAACTTCAACGGAATAATAATAACATTCAACAATCCAAACCATCATTTACACAGAGGGAGGAGTTCTTCTTTCCTTTTTTTTTGGGGGTCTCTTTTTTCTCTTTCTTGAAAATAAGCAAAAATCAGTCACCAGTCAAAAGATCCGAACCAACAGGAGCTCCAACCGCTTCCGGTTCCCACTCGGGTCCGGCTTAGGCTCCAGCACCTGTCTTGCTACGATAAAGCTTACCAAACACGTGAAGAGCGGTCACGAAGGCGATGAAGCAGAGACTCATCACTAGCACCACTGTGGGGGAGATCTTCAGTCCCGGAGCATCATCGGTGTAGAATCGGAGCATATTACTGCTGCTGCTGCCTCCACCGATTCCAGCGGCGGTGGATGCAGAACCGGCAGAAGATCCGATGCGACGGCGACGCATGCCAGCGGTGGCGGCAGCGGAACCGCGAGGAGCCGTGACGCCAGGCCGGGAGGTCGAAGAGGAGGCGGTTTGGTACTGAGAAGAACCGCGAACCATGGTTGAGTGAGAAAGAAAGAGGAGATGGAGAATGGAAGAGAGGAGAGGGGAGACCTGAGGAATGGAAAATGGAAGGGTAGGAGTGTAAATATAGGGAATTTTGGCGTCGCTTAATGATCGGACCGTAGTTAATTATTATGTAGATGGGTCTATCCGGAAAGTTCAGCTTCTTTAGGGTATATGTAAGCTGAAATATCTTTATCGCAAAGTAATAATAAACAATAAAACAAATTTTTTTATTAAATTCATTTTTAAATTTATATTATTATATCAAAATTATTCATATTCTTATATTATTTTTTTATAAAATCATTTCTCCATAAAAGTCTTTTTTATTAAAATTATTTTTAATTTTATATTATTTCATCTTAAAAATTTAAAATAGTAGTTGAAAAGAGTGTGTATATTATAAACGCAATTTAAGACAACTAAATTCAGATATACTTCAATAAAAATGCAATTTCCTCTAAATCATTAAATCTCGAAATTTCAAAAAATACAATTTCATTTTGACAATAAAATTTTGTTAATTGAAGAACGAAAAAGAACGATATTTTCGTGGAATAATAATTTTACTCATTTATCAAATTGTCGTAGATATAGATAAAAATGAGTGAAATAAAAGTATAATAGTATGTAAAAATACTACTAAAAATTTTTATTTTATAATTTAATAAATTAAATTTTTTAAAAAATAATTTAAAAATAAAAAAATACAAATATTTATGTTGTGAAAATTCTTGTGGGGCAAGGAGTTTTTATAGAAGCAGGGATATGAGAAAAATCTCGTAATAGGAGGTGGGATATAGGATAAAAGATAATTTTTGTCTCGCTTACTTATCATTTATAAGTAAATGTTATCTTCAATCAATATTTTGGACTTTTATGATGAAATAATACAAGATCGGGGTTATTTTGATTAAAAAAGACTTTTATGATAAAATAATATAAGAACAAAAATAATTTTGACGAAATAATACAAGTTCAATGATAAATTTGACAAAAAAGTTTATTTTATTATTTAGTGTTACTTTGAGATAAGTTCATAAATTTATTTGGTACTTCAATCATTATTTATGTGTTGTTAATTAATTATTATGAGAGGGCTTTAATGTTAGTTAATCAAAATTTATTAATTTTTTGTTTTAAGTTTCTTAAATTTTTTAATTAATGAACTTAAATAAATAGGCATGATTAAGGGAATGTCGAATTGTATTCGATCATTTATGTTATAATAACATAAAAAAAAAAAAAAACTAATAAGATTTAGGTCTTATTTAGAAACTCAATAGAATTATATTTTATTTTAATACCTTTTATGAAGAACATTTATATTTAAAATGTTTGAATTATTTCATTTAAAAAAAATAGATAATTTGATGAAAAAGTCAATTTAGATTAAAAAATAACATTTTGAAAAAATTTAAATACAATTACTCTAATAATCTTATCACTTAAATTGCTATTTATAGTTAGTTTAAATAAATAAAAAGTATTTAAAGAAATAAAATAATTTCAATTTATTATAGATTCATTATAAATAATAGATTAAATTCTAAAAGAATTTTACTATTAAAATTAGAAAATTCAATTAATAGAATTATTTACTTTTCTTTTTCTCACATAATTTATTCTAATTTAGAAGAGAATTATATTATTCAGTGATATGGGATTAAGCGTTAGAGAGCTTTTTTTTCTTCTAAGAGTAGTGGAACATGTCTAACTCTAAAACAAAAGTACTTAGCTCGAGGTTATTTTAAACTTTCCATCTTTTTCATTTGTGTTTGATAGATTGTCTATACCTTAAACAACAACAATTACCCAAATTTTTTTTATGAATGTCAGAGGTGAAGAGGAGTCCATTTCTTCTAAATTAGTAAATTATGTTTACAACTACCTTCAGTTTTAGTTGTACATAGTACATGTATATAGGAAAGAAATTGAAATGAAATATATAAATCTCAAAATTTAGTTGTATCTTTAGTTTTAGTTGATGTTTAATAATATTAAAATTTAAATATTAAAAAATAATAATTATTATTATTATTATTAAATTTATTAATTAATAATTTAAAATTTTGTTTGCCAACAAATAAATAAAGTAAAAGCTGTATTGATAAAAAAAATTTAATGTTTTCCTTTTTCATAATATCACTGAAATCTTATAAAATAACAATTATCACTCAAAATTGATCAAGTTTGTGTCAATATATTTAATCATCAAAATTAATATCTCAAATTAGTCTTATATCCTAACATGAATACAACATAAAAGTGGTGATGATTGATTCTCTGGATGCTTTATTGGCATCATATCATTATGTGGGGCTAATGTGAGAACTTAATTTCAGTAATTGATGATATTTGATATGAATTTGATTAATTTTAGAAGATATTTGTCATTTTCATAAAATTTGAATAATATTATAAAAAATGAAAAAAATTATTTTTTTTTTGTTGATAAGCTAAATCAAAATTATAAGTGATAAAAGTAGTGGTAATAGTGATTATAACGGTAATAGTGATTATCATAATGATAAAAATAGTGGCGGTTGTAGTGATTGCATAATAATGATGGTTGTGATGACGATACATAGATGGCGGTTTTTATTAGTATGCAATCACAAACTCGAGAAATAAGAAGAGAAGTGAGATTTTTATATCATGGACTTTATCCGTATATCAATATGGACTCCTGGTTCATCACATGAGCTATAAAAAAAATGTCTCTTTCTTTTCTTTAGCATATATTTCTCTCTTTTGGTATTTTTTTTATTTTTTCTCTCATTTTATTTTTTTCTTTTTCTAATAAATGAGATTTTCATTATACAAAATATCAATTTATATATATATAATTTATTTAATCTAATAAATATTTATTTTATGTTATATATAACATCAGAATATAAAATTAAAAATTATAAAAATAATACAATAATAATATAATTATATTAAAATTTTCAATTAAAAATAAAAGAATACAATAATTTAGGATTAATTATAATATATTTTATATTTAGTTTATAAATTCTATAGTGTTTATTAATTTTAATATTACGAAAAAAATTAAAAATATCAAAATATTTAACTATAAAAAATGAAATTCTAGTTTATAAAAAATGAACCTACAGTTTATTAATAATGAATTTACGAGTCTATAATTTACAAAAAATGAACATACAATTTACAAAAAAATGAATTTACAATTTATAAAAAAATAAACATAAAATGAACCTACTGTTTAAAAAAATGAATTTACATTTTATTAATAATAAATCTACAGTTGATACCAAAATAAACCTACAATTTACAAAAAATAAATCTAAGGTTTATAAAAAAAATGAATTTCAAATTTTAAAAATGAACCTACAATTTACTGATAATGAATCTACGGTTTATACTAAAATGAATTTACAATTTACAAAAAATAACTTACAGGTTATAAAAAATGAATCTATAATTTACTGATAATAAATTTATAATTTATATAAAAAAGAAAAATTAATATATAATATAATTTAATATAATAATATAAATAAATATTAATATAATAATATATTATTATAATTATTATTATAATGTAATTTAATATAATAATATAAATTATATTAAATATTTATATATAATTATAATAATATAATTATTTATTATATTAATATAATTAGATACAATATATAAAATTATAATATATAACAACACATAAAAATCATTTAAAAAGAAAAAATAAAATAAGAAAAAAAAAGAAAGTAAGAATTGTCATAAATCCTGAATTTATGTTGCTACATGAACAGGGTATGTAATATAATTTGCCGGAAGAATTGCTAGGATCCTACTCTTCCGATATTCTAATTCGCATCCTAATTAAATATTTGGCACTCTACAACTTTGGATCCTTTTGGTGTTCGAGAAGCCATGCTATTACGGAAAGTTCTAAGGAAATCACAGATGTTCATGGATGTTTCTCGTTTGACTCAGCAATACTTTCTGGTAACAGCCCACTTTTAATGAAATTTCCTATCTATTTGACCAAAAACAAAACGTTGCTTTTCATTAAATTAAAAAATTTGAAGTTCTAAGATGTTTCATACAAATTGAAAATGTGGTAAAAACATTGACATTATAACAAACAATTTTGGGTTGCACGTTTTGTTTTTTTATTATACATATTAATTGATTTTAATACATATACACATAAGCTATATATATATAGATAATTTAAAAAAAAAAAAGCCCTCTAAATTTGGTTTGAAAAAAGGCTAGATTCTACAAACAAAGTAAGAATAAAATTGGTGTTAAATAATGAGTGTCTCCATCTAGTGTTAGTGTCAGAAAATCCCCATAACTCAGCTAACAACAAGAATAGAAGAAAGAAAGAAATACAGAATTGAAGCACAAAACAGTCTACAATTTCATCAAATTGAGAAGCAAAATATTTACAAAGATGATCTCTCTCTAATATAATTAAACAAACCATAGCCTGACCATGCCATTTCCTGGTTAATTAGTGCTTATCAGCAGTAGACTTTGGTAATTGTTGGACGAATTGGAGAGCCATGAATGGCACGAAAACAAGGAGTGTTGCGTTCTTTAGGATCACAAATGAGGTATACTTTCCAACACAAGAATAACCCCTAAACATAGCACTGTCGACCAACCTTCTCCATCTTCATCTTCTGCTGCTTTATTATGGCAAGAAGGAAAAAGGGTATGCGTATACAAAGAAAGAAAAAAAAGACAAAGATGTGGGTTTTTTTTGGAAAGAGAGAAACAAGGGGCAGGATGGGCGCATGGAAAGTTGCAAAACAAAGGGAGGGCTTCTGAGGCAGTGGGTTGTCGTTTTGTTGATTTTGCAGGAACTGATGCGATGATGGCTTTTTCGGCTTTGCTTTTCTTCTCGTGTTATTAGAACCTTTGCCAGACTTTTAACACGACAGCAAAGCTGCGTCTATTGCAGTGAAACACATGAGATTGCTTACTATTTTTGTTTGGTTTTTGGTTGGGTGGTGGGCCTTGAGGTGTTGTTGCATTGCTCTGTGGATTTGTGGTCATGGTTACTGACATTTTGGGTTCGCAATATTTTATGATTTGGGCCCAATAAGTCAATTCAGATGTAAGAACCCACAGAGATGGCAACGGATATGAACGAGTTCGATGAACTCAAGCAAAGCCTGAATCAATTTTTAAATTAAATCATTTTGAATTATTAACTAGTGGAGTTAGGTTAGAAGAGTTAAAGTGCAGAAAGAATAATAGATTACTTTTAAATTCTTGATCTAATTAAGTCACTCAAATCTTGATTTTTTAAATAAAAATTCATTTTAATTTAAATTTTTTAAGAAATTTTGATAATTTAAATCTGATTAAATTCGAATCAAATTAGCAGTTAGACCAAATTTTTCTCCCTTCAAATTTAATTAAATATTTTAATAAACTTAAAAACTGTCACCTTTACTCATCACATAACACATATTATTTTTTTAGATTAATTTTAGTTGATTTTAATTTATTTTTTAACATTTTTATTTATTTTCTTGTTAAAAAAATATTTTATTCTTGAAAAAATTTTAGAGAGGTCACTAGAGCAGCAAAGTACATTTATATCCATTTATTAATCCATACTCAATCTTTAAAAATGGATATGGATGGTAAATAAGTTAGTTATATTTTTAATAGGTATTAAATAAGTTATTATTCATTTAACTCTATTAATAACTAGGTGGATATAAGTTTAGTTATAATACATATTTATCTAATATCTTTTTTCTCACACTAGTTTTAACATATTTTATATGACCTTATAAAGTGAAAAGAATATATATATATATATATATAGCTAAAAATAAATATTATATCATTATTTATGTAAGTGATGCTAAAAAATTATTTTATTAATAATAAAATTATTTAATAAAAATAAAGATAAAATTTCACGATGATATGGTGCTATGGTCTTTCTAAAAAATTATTTATTTTAAAATTTTTGTATATATAAGTTAATTCTAGTTTTAAACTAAATATCCAAATTCTAATTTTAAACTAAATATCCTTTCTCGTGATTTATTTAAGGAAAAACATCCAATAATAATATGAAATTTTCAATAATTTAATAAATATTTCCTTTATCAATAAAAAATAAGTATATTAGTTAAAATATTTTTTATGAATTATGTGTAAAATAATTTAAATTAAAAGAAAAATAAATATTTTTTTTGAACTAATAAGAACATCGAAATCCACTTTCTTTTAATTTTATAGACAAAATATTCGTTCATTTGGAGGCTGCAAGATCATGAATTACACTTACACACCATGTTTAAATTTTTGTAATTTATTATTATTATTATTATTATAAAATTTACATGAAATAAATATAGAAAATTAATGATAATGAATTTAAATTATGTATTTAAAAGATTAATTTCAAACATAATTTAATTAAAATTTGAATATTCAAATTGAAAAATGCAATTAAATCAACGAAATAGATATAATTTTTAAATTCAAACCGTTAAAAACTCAGCGATCCGGTTAAATAACCGATGATTTGGGAAACCTGCTCATAGGTCAGACGGCCGAGATAGACAGATGTGTACCTCTTTCAAATTTCAAATAGATCTTAAAAATAAAACAGCTTAAATAAGCCTTAATTGTTGTGATTAAAATTGAAAAAAATGGAAGAAATTAACTTTTTGATAAAAAAAAAAAACGTCAATTTTATTTTGATGATAGAAGCAAAAGCAAACGGCATGATCAAAGGTGTGTTAAAGTTTTATACAGTGCAGGCACTAATAACAATTGTCAAAATCCTCAGTAGTTTTTGAGTTTTAATCCAATTATTTGATGAATAATTATAAGCATGTCATAGTCAGATTTTGGCAAAAGAACTCTAATCAAGCATATTAAAATTTTAAAATTATTTCAACTATTTTTTTTCATTTATTTGTTTAATAATTTTCTATTTTTATTTATTTTCACTTTTAGTTCTTCCTACAAAACAAAATGATAGCAATTGGTTTGAGCTTCATCTTCTAATCTATCTTTTTTTTATATATTCTTAGAAAGGAGCTTCAACTAGGGGTTATAAGCATTTGAAAGTTCAAAATTTAGTCACTTGGTAATAAAATTAATATTTTATTTTTATATTAAAAATTACATTTAATTGCAACTCAATTAAAATAAATATTTTAATTAAGTCAAAATATTTAATTTTAAGTACTTCAAATTTTAATTAGATAAATGGATGGATATGGGTTAAATAGAATTAAGTGGGTATGACACTCATATAAATATTAAATAAATCATAAATAGATAAAAAAGTTATTTATTATTTTATCCATTTTGACCCTACACATAATCACCCTAATTGACCCATTTGTCACCACTAGAAGTGACATAACATAAATTTGAGCAATTTTTGAACAAAAATTCAATGTAGCTTGTTTTATTTGATTTTGTTGGCACCTTATGATTGTGAGCTCGCTTTTTACATGCACATTCTTACTTTCTTATTTCACATATTCTTAATAGTTGAATAGATCAATTACAATCAGGATTGAAGCGAAATAATAAAATATGAACAAAAAAATCACCAAATTTTGCGCCACATAACCTTCCTCAAAAATTTGCAAAAATTAGGTATTTTTTATAAAAAAAATAATGAATAAAAATTAAAAACGAGTGATGTTTTGAGTAAAATAAATGTCTTTTTTGTGGAATCTAGTCATAAAAATTACAAAATATTTTTTAAAAAAAAAACTATTCAACTTTTTCTTAATTTTTAAAGGATTGATCAATATAAACCTTCTAACATTTGTCATAATTAAATAAGTCATTCCTTTAATTTCAACATCATATAAAATACTTCTTAATGATTATTTCGTTATATTAAAAATCTCTTTTATTAAAATTTTATAAAAATATAAGTAATGCAATCCAATTTGATTCAAAATTTGAAAACAATAAAAAAATGAACCTTTTCTTTTTGCACTTTAACTTAAAATTTTAATTTATCTATAACTCAAGACATTCTAATTTTAACTCGCCTAAAAACGTACACAATTCAAAATTAATTCCATGTAAATCTAATCCATTTTACACGAATCATTTAAGCGTACGCGAGCGAGTGCGCGCGCGCATATATATATATATAGGCCTTTTCCTATAAGATTTGCGTCCTTACTGCCAACCCAGAAAAGAAATAAGTTCAGTTCTTTCTTAAAATGGAAAGTGTGATATCTCTAGGCTATGTAAGGTGCAAAAAGTCAATTACTTAGTGGACCAAAACAATGGCTTGTGCAACTAAAAATTTTTCAAAACCATAAGCTAAGTTTGATATATTTCAGTGAGGAAAAGAGATTCTTGTTGACACTTCACAACCCTCCAATTAAGCTTAATCAAGCTCAAATTTTCTTGGTGCAAATCTTTCCAATTCAAGAAATTTCTATTACAACAAGTCCAGTTTTTTTTTTCTACAAGCAAAAGAAGAAAGACGAAAAATAACTGACAAGGCAATGGCCTCATCCATCCCTTAGCCTCTCATATATGCACCAGTAATTGGAACACCATCCCACCATTACGCACATCATTAGACTTCTATAATGATTTATGGGTAGAGCTATTTACACACATTTTTGGATTGGTCCTCCACATCTAATTAGTCATACCCACAAGACTAGAATCGTCTTCTAATAAGTCACTCATGCATTCACTCTTTTATCGAACGAAAATTCCTTTGGCACCACATCAATTTCGTGTTGGGTGCGGACCGGTTCTATAATCGGCGCCAGTGCCACTTGACTTGGACCTGGCTCGTTGCCATCCCTATCATATTCCATACCACTTAATTCGATTTGTTGCTGATAATTGTTATAATAATGATGTGACGATGAATCATCATCGTGATTTGCATGGTGCCGAGATGATAAACCGTAGCCGTAATTAGGGTGAGATGGGGATGGAGAGTCTGATTCCCAACCTAAAGTTGATCTCCGAGGAGAATTCTGGAGGCTATTCATTTCGTTCCGGTAGTAGCGCAATAGGTGCATCGGGGACATATGGTGGTGGGATGGTGTGGCTGGTCTACTAGACAATGGAGTCATGGACCCCTTGTTCCGTTTGATGTTTTTCCTAGCCCTTCGGTGCCAATTCCTTAGAGCTGCTGCTACTCTTTCGTTGAATATGGTTGGTTTCATTGATGAACCCATCTGTCAAACATCATCAAGCAGCTTTACTTAAATGTGAATTCTAAACTTACAGATTTTAAAATACCATTCTATGGCAATAAAGAACAATTTGCTAATTCAATGTAACTATTTTTTATTTTATTGGTTATAACCTGTTAATTTAATGATGAATAATTACTTTTATTTAATTTAATGGTGAATTATTAATGACAAAATTATAATATAATAATATAAATAGTACTATAACTTTCACCTAAATTTTATTTTAATAAAAATAACTCTCACAATCAATGTATTAATGCAGTGCAGATAAATTTTGAATATATATTTGTTTGGAGGTTATTAACCTGTGTCACTAGGGCATAGAGAGGAAGGATGACATAGCTGCAAAGTATTTGTACGAGGACCCTGAGAAATTAATTTATCATCATCACCAATAAGTGAAGTCTGTTAAGAAGATGAACTACAATTAAGGTTAAAAAGAGGAAATTAATCTGACCCCATTGAAATTTTGATGATTATGTCCTCCAACTGTTCATGGAAACATGATTCGATCCCAAATTCTTTCTAAAAAAATAAAAAGAAATTAATAGTTAATAAGCCATGGAATACCTAATTATACTCATTAAAGTCATTTATTAGTAAATTAAAAAAAGGGTCACATTATTCCTGAAAAGGGTTTTGTATCTTACCCAACTCCATACAAAGAAACCAAGTTGGAAGGCATTCTGCAATAAAGGAAAATAAAGTCACACTAACAAAAGATAAGCATTTTTAAAGTTGATTAATTAGATGGTAAATTCTATAGTTATATTATGATATAATGTTTTTGTGTAAAATTTTAAATTACACATACTAATAAAATTATTATCTAAATATTGAAATATATGAATTAAGGAATATATATATATATATATATGAAGTACCTGAAAAAGAACAAAATGGATAAGGTAAAGAATAAGGCGTGGACGGTTGAACCAAAATAGGTCATCACCAGGTTGAACCACTGGCACACCCTTCACTACCTCTCCTCTTTCACAGATTCTAAGTGCCATTTTGGTTATAATCACTTGTAGCTTCATCCCCACCAGCAAGATGATCTATATGTCCACAATCCACCATTCAATCAGATTAACAGCTCCATCAAACCCAAGAAAAAAAAAAGTTCATATAAGAGAAACTACTTACAATTAGTGGAATAAATGGAAGCCATAGATAAGAATGCAACCCTATATCCGCAGAACAAAAGAACTCCGCCAAGTCAAGCAAATTAGTCATAAAAATATTACATAGTTTTAACATGAAATTTTCACATACATAGTTTTTGGAGCTAAAAATATTGAAAAATTATTAGAAATTCTTTTATTTATCATACATAAATTTAATTTAATTATTCAAATTTCAATATATAGCATATTTAATTTTAGAAAATTAATTAAATTACACTAATTGATTTAATAATGAATATTAAATATTAAATAATCTTAGTTTTCATTAATATATGATAACAAGTAAAATTCTAAAAATTAAAAAAATATAATAGTGATCAATATAAATAAATAACTTGTCAAACAAAGAGAATGAATAAATAATTTCTCTCTCTATATATAGACTAAAAATTAAAAAAATCATATTTTTTCTAAAAATAAACAACATAATTCAATTTTTTTTAATTATTATGTAGTTTGATATCAACGCACCATGGGCATGGCAGAGTAAGAATAACACAGCGAAGAACCAGATTGGTGGGCTGACAATTAAAAACAAAAACGATTATTAAATATATCCAAAAATAAATTAAATAGAAGAAATTAAAATATTTAGTGGATTCTTTTTAGACTAACCTTATTCCCACAACAACCTTGAAATCCTCTTCCAATGACCTATTAATATATTTTTGGAAGTCGAATTTCATGTGGCTTTGAGGTGCCAAATGTGCCTACAAATTATTATAGAATGGGTTCTATATATAATTATTGAAAAAATGACAAATTAACGAAATTTTTTATTAAAAAATTACCATGATGAAACCATGTCTCAAGGTCAGATAATCAACTTTAGGAACTGACCTCACAAACTGCCTAAAGAAACAAACCTGTAAAGGAAATTAATAAATCAAGACCAAAAAAATAATAAAAATATGCTAATTAATTAACAATATAATTGTTACTGACAGATTATACTTATCAAATCTGTAAACCAATTAATCTATCACATTTAAAACAAGCACAGCTGCAACTAGAATATAATGATAACCAAACATTATCATTGAGTATAACTCAAGTCCTAATTCCAAGGATCTCAACCTCAAATAGCTTACTATTTTAATATCTTAGCATATAGTCTAGTAATTATCTTATGAATATAAACAATTTGACTATATCTATCATTATAATTTACTTATTTTGATAAATTCATCATTATTAATGTTGTGTAGAATAGGGGTTAGGGGTGAGCAAAACCGAACCGAAACCGAAAAACTGAATCGAACCGAGTGAATTCGGTCTATTCGGTTCGGTTTTAAAGTAAATTCGGTTCGGTTTGGTTTAAAAAAATAAAAAAATTTTGGTTTTCGGTTCGGTTCGGTTTAAAATTGAGAAAACCGAATAAACCGAATTTGTGGGATTTTTTTAAAATTTTTTTTAATTTGAGTTTAAAAAACTAAAAATAAATTATTTTATATAAGATAAAAAAAGCCCAACAACCCATTAAGCCCAAAACCGAAAACCGAACTGAACCAAACCGATTTTTTTCGGTTCGATTTATCTTAATTTTTGGTTCGGTTCGGTTTGAATTTAAACTAAATT